>CM067308.1:12729081-12918929 GCA_034231615.1 Meghimatium bilineatum
ATCGAGTTATTAATTGAAGATTATGTTGATGATAATGATGTTTCTCATTCATAAGCGAAGATGATTATGATTGAAAATAGTCAGCCCTCATATGGCCGAAGAATCCAGCTATTTTAGCTATAGCTAAAAAGAACTTGTTTTAGTAGTAATTGTGGTAGTAGTAGTAGTAGTAGTAGTAGTAGTAGTAGTAGTAGTAGCAGCAGCAGAAGCAGCAATAGTAGCAATGGTGGTGGTAGTAGTAGTAGTAGTAGTAGTAGTAGTAGTAGTAGTAGTAGTCGTAGAATCAGCAATAGTAATAATAGTAATAGTAATCCTATACAGGATTGTAGTAGGGGTCTTGAGATGTGAGGACGACAAACCGATATATCCTTTGCTTTTTGTTTCTTTCCTGCATTGTTTGATCAAAGCATTTAACACCGGTGCTGATCTGACAATGCCTTACTGGACGATCACGAGCTGTGGTTGTCCAAAATCTTAGGTAAATTATGCAATGCTTGAAAGATATCTTCAAGTAGTCATTGCGACGTTTTTTTTCTGGCGTCCACTTGAACGATTACATACATACACACAGTTCACTATAGAAAACTGACACTTGAACGATTACATACACACAGTTCACTATAGAAAACTGACACTTGATCGATTACCTACACACAATTCACTATATAGTAGTGGAATTCTAATCACAATTACCCTCTCTCTCTCTCCCTCGCTCTGAGTAGGGGACTTCTAATCATATTTATTCTCTCTCTCTCTCTCTCTCTCTCTCTCTCTCTCTCTCTCTCTGAGTAAAGGACTTTTAATCACAATTACTCTCTCTGAGTAACATACCTTCAGTATCATAGTACACCAATGTGTGTTGGAATGTTTTGGGTATGGAAGCTCCGAAGAAACCACCGCACTGTACATAGAGATTAAGAACTAATCGCTGGTATATACAGCGGTTCAAAGCAAAAAAATGAACAAAATCTAAACACTTTCTGAACTGAAACGGGTTGTCTACTGTCATAAATGCTTTCTATAAGTTATGAGAGCATTCAAGTATGTGTACCATGAAAGCCCCTAGGACCAGACCAGCGTTATTGTTGGCAGATGAATCAACATTAGACATTATGTGTTGTAAATGATCAGTAAAGCAGATACTCTGGTATTTACATTTGCATGTTTTACCGGTGGTAAGACATCTTGATTTATGTACAAGATAAAATAATTAAGGAGACAGCATGAAATTCAAAATGAATGGGAGATAATTATAAGGAATTACAATCTTGTATGACTGACGTACTCTCGTATTACTGTCTTTCAATCTCGAATGACTGACTCTCACTCTCGTATGACTGACTCTCACTTTTGTATGATATTATCACCCTCATAAAACTGGCTCTCAATCTGTTATAATCGAGTATTCCTCTCGTATGACTTCTATAACAATATCTGTGTTTGTGCGATCCTGTCACGTGTTTCCATAGTAATATTTGTGTTAGTGCGATTGTTGTTATCAACCACGTAATGTTAATACTACATAGTCAATGTAAATATTATCAACATAATGTTAATATCACCCACTCAATGTTAATATCACCCACTCAATGTTAATATCACCCACTCAATGTTAATATCACCCACTCAATGTTAATATCACCCACTCAATGTTAATATCACCCACTCAATGTTAATATCACCCACTCAATGTTAATATCACCCACTCAATGTTAAATATCATCCACATAATGTTAATATCATCCACTCAATGTTAATATCACCCACTCAATGTTAATATCACCCACTCAATGTTAATATCACCCACTCAATGTTAAATATCATCCACTCATTGTTAATATCACCCACTCAATGTTAATATCATCCACTCAATGTTAATATCACCCACTCAATGTTAATATCATCCACTCAATTTTAATATCACCCACTCAATGTTAAATATCATCCACTCATTGTTAATATCACCCACTCAATGTTAATATCACCCACTCAATGTTAAATATCATCCACTCAATGTTAAATATCATCCACTCAATGTTAAATATCATAAACATAATGTTAATATCATCCACTCAATGTTACATATCATCCACTCAATGTTATATCTAGTATTCTTCTTTTACTTCAGTTTTCATTCTCAAACTCCCGCTGGATTTATCTTGTAACAGGACAATGGTCCTACAAGATTTCCAGTTGAAGCACAGAGAATGAAAAAAAGGTGTGTTGTCGTTTTATTTGCGCCAATGTCCCAACACATCCGTCTTTGGCGGGATACCTAATATAACCTAGTCAATGTTACTATTATCCAGGCAATAATATCACTCAGGCAATATTAATATCATCTACGCTACGATAATTTAATTCACACAATATATAATGACATCCGCTCTGAAAGAAGTTGGAGAAATTAAGCAAACACCCCTGTAGTTATTGATCTTAAAGTATATATAAAATACTCGCAAGAAAGATAACATCCGAGCGAAGAAACTAATTAACACAGGCAGTGAAAGACATCGGTTATGGCCTTGACCATAATAAAACAACGGTAACCTGTTCTCAGGAATCATGGATTTCATTGTCTAATAAAACTACAGATTTCAAATTTTACGGTTCCGTATCTCTTTTCACGACGTGTCTTGGGATGCAATTTAACTGTCGTTTTCTGTTGAGAAAACATCGTATTTCAAAGAAATCTTGAGAAAGTCCAGATACACCCAAAGCTAACGTATCTACTTTAGCTACTTCCTGGTGGTCCAGTTGCTTGTCATGTATCCTGAATATCGGAAGGATAAGAGATAGGAGGGAGCAAACACTTTAATATTTTTTATAGATTTCACTTTTTCAGGTAAAAGGAAATAATACTAAAGGAATGAATACTAAATATCTATATATATAACAATTATATATATATATATATATATATATATATATATATATATATAATCATCATCAGGTGCCATGCTGGGTGGCGTAGGCGGTCATGGCTCTCCACAGCTCTCTGTCCACAGTATTATGTATCAAAATCGTTGTTGTTTCTTTGCCGTGCCAGGTTGTCAAACTGTCTAATATTTTCTCACGTTGTCGCCCTCTGTCTCTGGTGCCTTCAATCTTGCCTGTTGTGATTATGTTCTCTAAACCTGCCTGTCTCAAGAAGTGGCCAAAAAAAGAAGATTGCCTTTTTCTTATATTGTTGATTAAGGTCCGTTTCGCATTTAACTCTTTTAACACCTCTACATTAGTTTTTCTGGCAGTCCATGGTATTCTCAGCATTCTTCTGTAGAACCACATCTCTGTTGCCTCCAATCTCCTACTTTCCAGTTTGTTTATTGTCCAAGACTCATACCCATATGTTAGTATAGGGGTTATATAGCACTGCAGAACTCTCTTTCTCACCTCTAATGACAAGGTCATATTACACAGTATATTTTTCATTTTTCTGAATGTTGTTTTTGCCTGGAACTTCTTCCATCTGCTGTAATAATTGTACCTAGATATTTGAATTGGTGGACCTGTTTTAATACTATATCATTCACTATGATCTTGCAATGTGTGTTATTTTCTTTCTTTGAAATAACCATTACTTCTGTTTTCTTGATATTTAGGAAGAGGGCTTTCTCTTTGCTTTCTGTGACTACTACTTTAATTAAGTTTTGAAGGTCTTCCTCACTTTTTGCAATCAGAACAGTGTCATCCGCATATCTCAAATTATTTATGATATGTCCTCCCACGGATATTCCTTGGATATCTACTATTGCACGCAATATGTTTTCACTGTATAGAGAGAACAGGTCTGGTTAAAGCACGCATCCCTGTCTGACTCCTTGTTTTTATATATATATAATCGATGGATCGACAACATCAAAGAGACATTACACGAACACCAAATAACATTATCTGAAGCTGCCAGAAAAGCGAGAACAAGAACATTGTATCTCGACACCCGAAAAGGGTAAAAGAGGAAGGAAAGAAGAAGAATATATATATATATAATTATTATTATTCTATTTGGGCCAATGGCACAAATAAAACGGCGACACAACTCATCTCCGTTCTCTGGACTACATTCTGCTGGAAATCTAGTAGGACCATTGTCCTGTTATAAGAGTTACACCGTGGGAGTTTGAGAACGAGCAAACAAAAGATGATCAATATAAAAAAAACTAATGAAAAAGAAGATCAAAAAATTGATTTTCTTGTCTGAGAGGCGCATATACCGCGGCTGTGGTGTAAAATGTGCAGACTAGCCTACCAGCTTTTAATTAAGATATTCAAGCGGATAAGCAAAGAGTGTACACAGAAAAAAGATGGTGAGACCAACGATCGAGTCTAAATGTTGACAGATGGAAAAGCAAGTAAAATCATCATTTAACCGTCAGTTAGAAACGATTGATTCGATTTTTTGACTGCTCAGACTGAAACTTCCAACTCATGATCTGATATTAGATATCCGGAAGTGGGGTTAACTCAGCGTAAAGAAGAGCTGCATGTCCCATGATTTTTGATTGGTTGAAGTAGACCTGCTGATATGTCAGCATATTTCTTGCGTGTTGTACGATCTGTTTCACTTCTGAAATCTCCACTCTCGGGCAGTAACTGTCCACAAGATTTCCACCCAGGACTGAGAACTTTCCATCAAACGTTAGTGTCTGTAGTAAAAACTGCAAATTAAATGTTTGATTAAAAATATATGGAAGTCTGTCGTCATGGAGTCACACACTTTCATTTGCAATTCCAACACTGGTTTCTGATGTAAAAATATTTGAGTTTATTCGTCATTAGCTCTCTCGACGTAGTGATTAATCCTTCTTTCTTGTACTCAAGAAGTCGTGGTTTTAATCCTGATTCGTGAAGTCTTACTTTAAAGAGAATTTTTCGCAGATATCTGCGGATTATTACTTGGAGCTACTGAGTTACGTGCTATGCGTGTTAGAAGGCGATGTGTTGCTTCAATGAGAGGGCGTAATAGATACGGATATAAATCAATATAATGAAGTCAATCCTCCATACCTCCTGAGCCCTTTCCCTATCCAATCATTAAAATCTGAACATAGATATATATTAAAGAGGGCACCCAAATCTGAACATAAATTGATTGGAAAAGACGGCATCCAAATCTGAACATAAATTGATTGGAAAAGAGGGCATCCAAATCTGAACATAAATTGATTGGAAAAGAGGGCATCCAAATCTGAACATAAATTGATTGGAAAAGAGGGCATCCAAATCTGAAAATAAATTGATTGGAAAAGACGGCATCCAAATCTGAACATAAATTGATTGGAAAAGAGGGCATCCAAATCTGAACATAAATTGATTGGAAAAGAGGGCATCCAAATCTGAACATAAATTGATTGGAAAAGAGGGCATTCAAATCTGAACATAAATTGATTGGAAAAGAGGGCATCCAAATCTGAACATAAATTGATTGGAAAAGAGGGCATCCAAATCTGAAAATAAATTGATTGGAAAAGAGGGCATCCAAATCTGAACATAAATTGATTGGAAAAGAGGGCATCCAAATCTGAACATAAATTGATTGGAAAAGAGGGCATCCAAATCTGAAAATAAATTGATTGGAAAAGAGGGCATTCAAATCTGAACATAAATTGATTGGAAAAGAGGGCATCCAAATCTGAACATAAATTGATTGGAAAAGAGGGCATCCAAATCTGAAAATAAATTGATTGGAAAAGAGGGCATCCACATCTGAACATAAATTGATTGGAAAAGAGGGCATCCAAATCTGAACATAAATTGATTGGAAAAGAGGGCATTCAAATCTGAACATAAATTGATTGGAAAAGAGGGCATCCAAATCTGAACATAAATTGATTGGAAAAGAGGGCATCCAAATCTGAAAATAAATTGATTGGAAAAGAGGGCATTCAAATCTGAACATAAATTGATTGGAAAAGAGGGCATCCAAATCTGAACATAAATTGATTGGAAAAGAGGGCATCCAAATCTGAAAATAAATTGATTTGGAAGATGGTATCTACAGATTATGTAGAAGAGGGAATCCAAATCTGAACATAAAAATATAGGGAAGGAGATATTCAAACAGAAACATTGGCTACTGCTTTCTTTCTAGGCAAGTGACGACTAAGGAAGATTGGGGACAAGCTGACTACCAGAAAGTATTTACAGAAAGAAATTACTGCATTTTCCACAGCTTTCTTTGTGTGTTGTGTTTAAGATGTCAGAAGTGTAGTATTTTACGCGCTTGTGTAACATAATATTTTGTGTGTGAATGTTTAATGGTATGTTTAAATGGTATGTTTAATGGTATGTTTAATGGTATGTTTAATGGTATGTTTAAATGGTATTCTAACCTCTGCTTAGATGTTGTAACAGATACGTTCAGAGTATCCACTATGAAGACACTGTTATGGAAAGAATATGTCACTTGCGATATCTATAAATATATATTCGACAGATGTCGACTCAGCTACACAACCGAGAAGAACTTGCTTGTGTCAGAAAGTACGTGGACTGTCAAGATCTGCCCGATCACAGCTAAAGGGATTATTTAACAGCTAAAGGGATTATTAAAGGGATTATGCCCACAGCTAAAGGGATTATTTAACAGCTAAAGGGATTATTAAAGGGATTATGGTCACAGCTAAAGGGAGGACTATTTCATAACCATCATCATCATGTCATGGCGAGTTAACATCCTGAGAAGTCGAAGTTCATGTAATCTTGTTATCTAATTCTGACAGTTCTTTTTTAAATTAACTTAAGTTGTGGATTCTCAAAGATTGACTGTTGCCTTGTAAAATGCAGTGGGAGAATAGTAATTATAATTAATAACCACTTTTGATTGTGACATTTCTCGACATTTATAGTGGATTTCTCCAGGGAAAAATATTCACTGACAACAACGGAGAACTGATGCTAAGAATGAATTGTCCCGTGAGATATAGATGGAAGTGAGCAGGTATCTCTTGAGAAATTCTCACCCCTGACTGGTATGGGATAGCCAAACAAAGGGAGACAATCTTCATGTTTTCTCTTCTCAGAATAACAGTTGTATCAGAAAGTGTCCTTCGCTGAATTAAGCCCCTTTGGTAGAACTTTCGCCGGAAAAAACTGTCAGAGAACAGAGTCATTAGTCTGCATGCGTGTTAGTATTTAACTGGCCATAACTAACGCACGTGCTCCTATTTCCATAAGAAAACGAGTTGGGTGCTTAGCTGAGTTATCTTCAGAGCATAGGAGATCGTTCGGTAAGCAGGAAGCGTGAAGACCTCCCAGAATTCTTCACATCGGCTACTACAAATGATGTTTAAGTGGTCCCCTTTTCTGCAAAGATGTGTTAGACATTTCTGAATACATGACGCCATGTAATCACGGAACCAGTACTTGCGAACATACATGAAACAACATAGATACAGACACGAAATACATCAGTTAAGGGTGAGAACACACACCGATAAAACATGCATAGTTTTCTCACATTTTATGCCCTCTATTAAGTTTGTTTTATTCTGGATAAAGCATGTAAAATTTAACGGAAATATTTTCTGAATCGTCAACATGTGGCATGACGGTAGGGGTTTGACAACCATATTGGAAGTACAAGTATATGGTATATTTTTGTTGTTAGATGGTTATTCCTGCACCGATCTTATTATGTAGATATTCAGAGAATGGTAGAAATGGGAGTGACTAGAGGTGATGGGAGAAAGTGTTCCCTCTCCGGAAAGATCAGAAGAACGACTAATCAGCAACTGACTGGGACGCTGAGCTTATACACTTTTAGATGGGTGAAGGAACGGCAAGCAGAGCATATATGGGAATGTCCCTAGTGCTGTGACTCTTTTTTTTCTAAAATAGAATCAAGAATCTAGCTCTGCACCTCTTTATCTTCATCTCAATCAAAGTTGAATTATTTCTACGCAAGTATGGTTATCTTGATTATTGCTGCTTTATTTCAAAGTTCTTTAAGAATTGTACTTTTTTTTGTGGATGTCTGTCTCTTATTCCGCAACAGATTTAGTCTACTGCATTCTTGCATTACAACATTTACCGAGGATATGAATATGTCTCTCTAGGCCAGCGTTTAAATCGCAACAGATTTAGTTTACTGCATTCTTGCATCGCAACATTTAACGAGGATATGAATATGGATCTCAGCAGCGTACATTGTGCTACACACATCAGCATCCCATCGTTCGAACTGGAGAGAAATAGTTTCTTCCATATACGCCGAATTTGTGGATGAAGAATTTTGATAGACATACATAAATTGGCGATAGACAGACATAGATACGCAGATAGACAGATACAGACAATGAAGACAGGCCATAATGAAGAAAGTCCATACAGAGAGACAGACGTCTAGCGTAGTGAGTAAACCGTTAGCCGTGTGTTTAAAAGGTCTGTTGGAATACGGCTCGTGTAGTCTTGTTCAGAGGGTGAATTTTTTCGGAGATCCCTGAGGATTGCTACAGAGTTACGTGCTATGAGTAGTACCTTTGACAGGCCGCGTGCCGCTTCATTGATAAGCACAAAGCTTATCTAAACAACCCCACATCAACCAGCAAAAAAGACGCCTTATGAAAACTCAAAGAAACAATAACAACTAAGGAGAATGCGAGAAACATGGTTTAGTAGGAAAGCCACATAGATAGGGTATTACTACGTTCAGCAATAATATGCAGAAATTTTATTCAGCGTTAAAAACAATTTATGGCCCTCAGTCTTCAGGAACGTCTTCTCTTCCCAGCGCAGATGGAATGCATACCATCACTGACAGAGAGGAAATTCTCAAACGCTGGGTTGAACATTTTGAAAATGTAATAAACTGTCCCTCCATCATCGACGAGGAAGCGATTGCGCGCATAACGCAAATACCAATCAATAACTCATTATCGGATCCCCTTTGCATTGAGGAGGTGGAGAAAGCAATATCAAATTTGTCCATAGGAAACGTTCCAGGTTCAGACTCCATTCTAGCCTAAATTCAAGCCGTCAGTGGCCATGTCATGCCCGCTAAACTCACAGAGCTCTTCCAGGTAATGTGGAACCTGAAAGTGATACCACAAGACTTTAAGGATGCTTCCATCATACATCTATACAAGACAAAAGGAAATAGCGTAGATAGCGATAACTACCGAGGCATTTCCCTACTCTATATAGCAGGCAAGGGTTCTGTTAAACAGCAGACTACAAGCCCATCTTGAGACAGGTCTCTTCCCAGAAAATCAATGTGGCTTCCAACAAGGCAGAGGTACTGTTGATATGATATTCACTGCCAGGCAACTACAGGAGAACAGATCATTAGTCTCTACACCACATTTGTCGACCTAACTAAAGCATTCGACACTAAATCGCGAAGGACTATGGAAGATCATGGCCAAATTTGTGGATGTCCCGAAAAATTCACCAACTTGGTTCGCCAGTTCCATGATGGTACGACAGCCCGTGTGCAAGATGACGGCGCACACTCAAACACGTTTCAGTAACTAACGGTGACAAACGATCTTCAACATGGTGTTCTCTTTTCTCAGAAGGCTATTCAATATTAAAGATCGAAGGCCAAGACGGATATTGCTCGCGACCTCTTGTTCGTCGATGATATACACTCAACGCTACCAGTCTGACAGACATGCATAGACAGTATGGAACTCTTTTCTTTTGTCTGTGATGCGTTCGTCCTCACCATTAGCACCACGAAGACATTAGTAATGTATCAACCAGCGTCAGGTGTCCCCTACACAGAACCAGTAAACTTAGTATACAGACAAAAACTCAATACTGCCAATAAGTTTGTATATCTCGGCAGAACCCTATAGCAAACTGTGAGAATTACAATGATGTTGCCCTGCGTTTCGCCTGCACCAGTATGGTATTCGGGAGCCTTCATGCCAACGTATAGATCAGGCGTGATCTCAGTTTGACAACTACATTGAACGTCTACCGAGCAGTGTTTCTAACAACATTGCTTAATGCGCGTCATCCTGGACTGTCTATGCGAGACACGCTCGAAAATTAAAATCTTTCCACCTTCTGTGCCTAAGAAACCTCATGGGAGAACGTTGGCAGGATCGAGTAACAGACGTGAAAATCCTTCATAAGATCGTATGCCAGGCATTCCATGCCCTGCTGATTGTTCCAACTCCGCTGGACTAGCCACATCGTCCGTATGCCAGACAAGCGCGTTCCAAAGAGATTATTCTATGGGGAGCTGTGTGATGATAAACGTTCAAGCGGAGGGCAGAAAAAGCGCTCCAAAGATCACCTAAGAAACTATCTCTAGCACTCAACATCGATCCTAGGTCTTGTGAGACTACCGACCTTCATCAATCAGCTTGGCACACCGACATCACTGATGTTATCACTAAATTTGAAAAAGAAAGAACACTGCCGGCAATTTGCTAGCGATGGATGCAGAAAGACAAATCCGAGAACTCTCCTACCCCGAACCCTCTGCGCTTCTGCATGCACTGCAATAGAACTTTCCTAGAACGAATCGGACTCATTGGGCATCTACGAATTGACAAACTAAATTAGGTAATCACAAATGTTTTGTTTTGTTGTCAACTTGTTCATCACATTTATTGATTTTAATGCTCATCTTCTCTTGCGAAGGAGGAACACCATCATCATATTGTCACGGAGTACATATGGGAAACCGGGTACAGCTAAATCAATCCTCTACGACTTTTGAACCCTTTTCAATCCTAAACCATACAGACAGACCAGATAGGTAGAAGACAAATAGATAGGTAGATAGATAGATAGATAGATAGATAGATAGATTAGATAGATTAGATAGATAGATAGATAGATAGATAGATAGATAGATAGATAGATAGATAGATAGATAGATAGAAAGATAGATATATATATAGATAGATAGATAGATATATATATAGATAGATAGATAGATAGATAGATAGATAGATAGATAGATAGATAGATAGATAGATAGATAGATAGATAGATAGATAGATAGATAGATAGATAGATAGATAGATAGATAGATAGATAGATAGATAGATAGATAGATAGATAGACTCCATCTTTTGTGAGTCCACAATAACAAATATTCGATGGGGCCAGTCTGTTTATGTAGCATTTAGGACTGACTGTGTGTAAAGGTCAATTCTATAATATTAATGAATCGTTCATTTGTAAGTAAGGCTGAAGCTCTTCTCAAGATTTTCGTACTTCTAGCTGATCTTGTTGTATATGATCCGAGTTTTAATTGGTCACTTTGCGTATACTATGTGTTGTCGGCACCAATCAACCGTCGGATTAACGACAGAAGAGTGATTCTGTGTGTAACTTATTGACAGGGCCTATGTCTGGAAAAGAAAGTGTCAAATCCCGTTCTACAAGAGTGGCTAGTTCTAGAAATAAACGCTATTCTAAAATGTGTCTCAATGACTTGTGTTTTGCACTTCAGAACCAGAACTATTTAGCGCTGTACTGGACTTGATCTTGGCTTATCTCCTAACGAAAGTCATATCGTTAGACTTGTCAACAGGTAGTCTGGCAAATAAAGCAATTATTCGCGTGTTCGTTGTACCCTGTTCTGAAGCCTACCATACATTTATGTCTGGAATCGTGAAAATGAATTAACCTCATTATCTGCAACATGCTTGAAAGTTGCAAGGAAATCAAGTCAAGACAAAGTCTTCTCTGGAGTTGAAGACTGGTTCAGCTCATGATATTGCATTGCACATCAACATTTGAGTCAAATAAAATTCTGCGTTTTGAAAAGAAGTAATGAAAACAACGTCTAATAGGAGCAATGGCAACCTTTCAAAAGGAGCAATCAAAGCCCCCATAGGAGCAATGGCAACCTTTCAAAAGTAGCAATCAAAGCCTCCATGCCATAGGAGCAATGAAAACTTCATAGATTCATTGCGATAGTATATAACAATGTAGTATTTACTACATAAATAATTCCTGCAGTACCAGCTACATAATGAATCTCTTGTGTATTGGCTACATAACAAATTCCTGCAGTACTGGCTACATAACGAATTCCTGCAGTACCGGCTACATAATGAATCCCTTGTGTATTGGCTACATAACAAATTCCTGCAGTACTGGCTACATAGCGAATTCCTGCAGTACTGGCTACATTACAAATCCTACATTTTACATCCTGATAATAAATGGGAGTTTGAGAAATATTGCAGATGAGGAAAAACACCAACGTGCAAAACAATTTGAGAACGGAAATACAACTTGAAAACACAAAAGTAACAGAACTAATGGCGACTAAGGCAACATGATGATAGTTGCCATGAAAGTAGCAGAACTAATGGAAACTAACGCAACAAGATGATAGTTGAAATGCAATTTGTATTGCACTTTTTAGTATCACTTTCTGGATGATAATACATAGGTAAATTAACCACTGTCTTATCTTTTGACTTGCCGGAAATGTCATACGTTGTACCTAAAGACCTTTGCCTGCACGTGTAGTAAGACACCATATCCGTTATTTTTTTTCTCTCACACAGCGGTCAACCTCAACAAGCATATCCGGTCATGGATGGCATCAACTGGACATTCGAGCTAAATAGTTTCGGCATCGCTTGACGCCATGTTTACCTAGCGCGTACTTCGGTTCTGGTTACAGACACGGCAGACACTCACCCAGGTCGAATCGCATTCAGGGGACACAATCAAGACCTCTAGGAAATGGAATCACATTTTCATTTTTCTTGTTATTTTGTTTGGTACTGACTTCCTTCTCTTTTTTTTTTGTTTCCTCTAATATTTTCCCTACAAACTATGACATCTGATTCTCTCATCTATTTTCTCTGCAAACCATGACATCTGATTCAGACACTCTCATCTATTTTCCCTACAAACTATGACATCTGATTCAGACACTCTCATCTATTTTCACTACAAACCATGACATCTGATTCAGACACTCATCTATTTTCCCAGAAACTATGACATCTGATTCAGACACTCTCATCTATTTTCCCTACAAACTATGACATCTGATTCAGACACTCTCATCTATTTTCCCTACAAACTATGACATCTGATTCTCTCATCTATTTTCCTTACAAACTATGACATCTGATTCTCTCATCTATATTCCTGTTTGGTTTCACTTTCTTTATCTCACTATTATCTTATGGTCCGGCTCTGTAACTGAGTGGCACAGAGAGCGTATGTGACGGCCAAGGTACCGAGTTCTATCCCCACCACATGCAATTGTGCATCTGGGTCGTTCAAAAAGCAATGGCAAAATGTTGAAAGTATTTATATTACCTTGAAAACCACTACAGTCACAAAATGTTTTATTGAATGGGGCGTTCTGAGTAGGATACGTTACCAATCATCTTATACATTCCTTCTAGCTTTTACATATTTCCCATTTTTTTACATATTTTCCATCTTTTACATATTCCTCATCTTTTACACATTCCCCAACTTTTACACATTTCAAATTTTTTACATATTTCCCATCTCTTACACATTCCCCATCTTTTACACATCCTCATTTTGTGGATATTTCCCATCTGTTACACATTCCTCATCTTTAACATATCCCCCATCTTTTATACATCCCCATATTTGAGAAATTTCTCAGCTTTCACACATTTCCGATCTTTTACACATCCCCAATTATTTGTTTTAGATATTTCTCATTTTTAACACATTCTACATGTTTTTTTTTTATATTCCCCGCTTTTTTTATACATTCCCTATCTTGTAGACATCTCCCATTATTTACACATTCCATCTTTTAAACATTTCCCATGTTTACACAACCGATCGTTTACACATTACCCATATTTTACTCATTCCCTTTTGTAGATATTCCTCATCTTTTAGACATTTTTAATTGTTTACAGATTCCCCATCGTTTCCATATTTCCCATTGTTTACACATGCACATCTTTTACACAATCCCATTCATTTACAAAATCTCCATCATTTACACGTGATGATGATGGCGATATGTTCGTCTATCGCAAGCGAAGATGAGCATTGCATGAAAAAAAAAATGTGGTGAACAAGTATAAAAAACAAAACATCTGTGGTTGTCTAATTTGGTTTAGTTTGTGAGTTCGTAGATGTTCCATGAGTCCAATTCGTGGCAGGAAAGTTCTATTGCAGTACGTACAGGAGCGCAGGGTGTCCCGAATAGGAGAGTTTTCAGATTGTTCCTTCTTCTTCCGTCTATTGTAAATTCCCGGCAGTATTATTTCTTTTTTCAAATTTAGTGACGCCATCAGTGATTTGTCAACTCTACAACCTCTTTACTCTCCTTATACCACACAGTATTCTGTATTCCTCATAAGTTCATCGGCAATACACGATCCGTAAAACGGAAAGTTCTCTATCATGTTTTACAGCTTGGTTGCGATATATACGCCTTCTGTCTGGAGAAATCTACTTATTAATTGACATTCACCTTAATCTTCCATATAATAGGCTGGCAAATACAACACCCAACTTAGCTTCTACTACGCTATGCATGGCACACAATTTTGCTTATATTCTTTGCACATTTTTTTCATTTATCGAAATAAAAACGCGAAATTAAACTTTTTAAAATAATTAAAATATGGACTATTTCTTTTGAATTTCTTCTGAAACTTCTGCATATTACCAGGATGTGGTCCGTAGAATAGAATGCATTGTGTCATTGTTTACAGATTGGCTGTAATATTTGCTAATTTCATGCTGAGACATGCAACTTCAGGATACAAGGCCGGAGGAAGACCTTAAACAGGATGTATAGATAACATCAAGACAACACTGAACAATTACGGATTCAACGCAGCCAAGGCCACACATCTGACCTTGGATAGACTAAAGCTTCCAGTCACTACTCCTACGCTTAACGGCAAGTGTGGATATTCTAACCATCATCCCACCTGGGGATAGACAATGGACATGTGACTTCAGCATGGCTTATGAATAACTTTACCCTCTAATGAAAGAGTTGGGATCCTTTATCCTGCCAAGGATTGAGTTATTTTCATAAATTACCTGGTTTAGACGAAATGAGGAGCATGAAGAAGATTGACAGTTGGGAATTTGACAAAAATTAACATCGACAATACTGTTTTTATACATCAAATAAGTTGTCTGAATTATAAGCATTTTTCTATAAATATAAAAAATATGGTGTTTTTTTCGCTCTCTTTCCTGCTAAGCATGTTGGTGATGGGGTGTTTTGGGACTTAATTACGCAAAGTAGAGTGGGGCCTGCATTCATTCAGACAATTGTTGTCAAGAAGAAAACTACTTGTATTGGTAGCATTGCACTGACGCGATTTATGGACATGCCCAAAGACAATTACAATTTTCGTAACATTATTAGTGGAGCATACAATCATCGCCACGTTTTGTAACATTATTAGTGGGCCATACAATCATCGCCACCTTTATTGTAACATTATTATTGGGCCATACAATCATCGCCATGTTTATTGTAACATTATTAGTGGGCCATACAATCATCGCCACGTTTATTGTAACATTATTATTGGGCCATACAATCATCGCCATGTTTATTGTAACATTATTAGTGGGCCATACAATCATCGCCACGTTTATTGTAACATCATTCGCGGATCATACAATCATCGCCACGTTTTTTGTAACATTATTATTTTGCCATACAATCATCGCCATGTTTTTGTAGCATCATTTGTGGGCCATACAGTCATCGCTATAAGTGTTGTCATCGCATAGAAGGTGAGCCATCCATATCATTAAAGAAAAATTAGTGTCCAGTATATAATAAATTCATCTGACCTCTATTATGATGACAGAAACAGATTCTCTTTGGTGAGATGTACGATGATAACTGATTGATAACTGATTGATAACTGGTTGATAACTGATACATCAACACACTCGGTAATACTCACAGACTCTCAAAGCATGTTGCGCAAGATAGAAAAGTTCATGCTAAGAAAAGAATGGCGGGACTTATTGAACAACTCAGTTGCCCAGAGCATTACATGGATATACTGCCCTGGTCATGCTGGGGTCAGAGAAAACGAGAGAGCCGACTTATTGGCAGGCAATGCGGCGATAGACGGCACATTGCTGAGAAGAGATAAATCAGACTTAATGAATGCAGTAATAAATTCATTTCAAGATGCAGATGATGTCAATGAGGTTGAGAACGTGCACATACAGAGAATGTTAGAAATGGGAGTATTCAGAGGTGAGGGGAGGAAAAGTAATTTTTTTGGAAAGTCCCGAAGATCACAAAATCAACACCTGACCGGAACTATGAGTCTACATACACTGGGATGGCTGCTGGAGCGGAGGGTGGAGCACTTATGGGAATGTCCCGCGTGCTGTGAAGCCAGTTTCTAATCAAGAATCAAGAAGATGTGCGATGCTAGCCGGTATTAATATTTCTCTTATGATGGCAGAGACAGATTCTCTTTGGTGAGATGTGCGATGCTAGCCGGTATTAATATTTCTCTTATGATGGCAGAGACAGATTCTCTTTGGTGAGATGTGCGATGCTAGCCGGTATTAATATTTCTCTTATGATGGCAGAGACAGATTCTCTTTGGTGAGATGTGCGATGCTAGCCGGTATTAATATTTCTCTTATGATGGCAGAGACAGATTCTCTTTGGTGAGATGTGCGATGCTAGCCGGTATTAATATTTTAACTGGTGCTTATTTTTCAAGCGTTCATGATTTATCCTGGAGCGCAGTAAACTCTTTGTACTTATCTCTGTAGACAGAGCTCTTCACATTTATCATCACCCAAGCTTTTATCTAACTTAAAAGTATGATAAACCCTATCACTGGACGTTGTTTTGCAAGGCAAATCAACTAGTAACACATTTATGGAATAGTTAAGTTTCATTTTTTAAGTTTTTTATGTCCTTGAATAATTTTTAATTAAATTTCTCAATTGGTTTTCAAATTCAGCAGCACATTCAAATGTCATAGATCGCGTTTCTTCTCCATCTTAGAGATATTTCTTTCAAGTTACACTTTCCAAATCCTTAATTTATCTTAAATTCATTTAACGTTTGTAAATTATGGAGTTAAAGAGCTGGCTGGGATCCTGCAGTTTGATATTCTGTTCCGAGGGCTAGTTGGTAATGTCCAGTAATATGAATTCTAAATCACACAAGCACTTGCTAACTTTGAGTATCATTACAGATTTTCCTTCATACGCATGAACTGTTTGACTTAATCTTTCAGTTCGTGAAACCTCGTGTGTATATTCCTGTGACTCAACCACCGCGCTCGTCATTGATAAATCCTTGACTGGTCTACTCTTGTGATTTGAGTACACAGTTTAAATGTCTTGATAAATCACATCGGATAGGTTAGCCAAGTACAGAGAAACTCGTTTACTCTAGTTGCAATGTGATTTGGTGCCGCTAGAACGGACATGGTTCAATTCCCGTTAGTATCAAGAATTTTTAATTTATCCTCGTGCTTCCTATTTGAATTTTCAGTGATAAACAAGACCAATGTACGCAGAGTCAAGATCATTCGACAATTTCATAAACTGTAATTCGTTAAACAATGCGATTGACACATTTTATGCGTGACAACGTTGTTTATAAATGAGGCTGTTGCGTTTTAGCGACCGTATGCACATATTTTACTATTACACTATGCGGTGTCACATAATTAAATCATTTGCATCAAGACTGAGATGAGTCAGTCTTTTATTGACAAATTATATTTTTTTTTAATTTATTGGTTTTTGCTAGCCAACCATTGCCAGGGCACCATCTGTAGTAAGTTATTATTATTAAAAAAGTAGCTCTCCACCGAAGACGGATGTGTCGGGCCATTGGCGCAAATAAAAGGGCGACACAACGCATTTCCATTCTCTGGACTACATCCTTCTAGAAATTTAATAGGACCATGGTCCTGATACAACTGATATCTAGTGGGAGTTTGAGAGTGAACGCTGAAGACGAAGAAGAAATAGTAGCTCAAGAAATTTAATTGATAAAATAAGAAATAAGTTCTTACTTCTTTAGTGATGTCCATAGTTTCCATCAACAGGATGTCTTCTTGAGTATGAAACTCTATTTTATACTGCAGTCTAAAACGCAAAGTTGGAGAGTATTAGTTGTGTCAAGATTGTGGGAGTTGCCCACATATCATCATTATCATGTGACACATTCTTTCCAGACCGTAGTCTTTCCTATGGATCTCTTGAATTATCCGCGGTCTTGAGCAAGTTGTCCTGCATCTTTCATATGCGGATGACACTGTTCTGATTGCAAAAAGTGAGGAAGACCTTCAAGATTTAATTAATGTAGTAGTCACAGAAAGTAAAAAGAAAGGCCTCTTCCTAAATATCAAGAAAACAGAAATAATGGTTATTTCAAAGAAACAAAATACCACACCTTGCAAGATCAAAGTGAATGATATAGTATTAAAACAGGTCCACCCTTTCAAATATTTAGGTACAACGATTACAGCAGAAGGAGGTTCAACAGAAATTAGAAGCAGAATTGGGCAGGCAAAAACAACATTCAGAAAAATGAAAAATATATTGTGTAATATGACCTTGTCATTAGAGGTGAGAAAGAGAGTTCTGCAGTGCTATATAACTCTGATATATTATACTAACATATAGATGCGAGTCTTGGGCAATAAACAAACAGGAAAGCTGGAAATTAGAGGGAATAGAGATATGGTTCTATAGAAGAATGCTGAGAATACATGGACTGCTAGAAAAACTAATGTGGAGGTGTTGACAGAGTCAAATACGAAATTGACCTTAATCAGTAATATAAGAAAAATACAATTTTCATTATTTGGCCACTTCATGAGACAGGGAGATTTGGAGAACATAGTCACAACAGGCAAGATTGAAGGCAACAGAGACAGAAAGCGACAAGGTGAGAAAATATTAGACAGTTTGACAACCTGGCACGGCAGGGAAACAATAATGATCTGATACATAATGCTGGAAAAAGAGAACTGCGGAGAATCATGATCGCCTACACCAGCCGGCATGGCAACTGATGATGATGAACACTATGCAGCTGTGATGTGTCATTAGCTGTGTATACATGCAGCAAGCTCTGATGTAGCAATTTCAGCAAAGCCCCCCTTACCAAATGCCAACTACCCTTCTATAGCTCCCTTAAATTTGTCTGTTCAGTCACACATAGCATAGTCTGTCAGGATATTGTGAATAGGGGATCTTCCTGGCGTGGTGGTTAAGCTGTTAGCCTTGTGTTCAATCACTTGAAGCTACGGAGTTACGTGCTATGAGTGGTACTCTCGGCAGGCGTTGTTGAGAGCGATGGAATACATATGAATATAAAGAAAAGTACAGTGAAGTCAATCTTCTTCGGCTTTTAAACCCTTTTTTTGAATATTGTGAATTGATTACAAACCACTTTCGTTATCAATGTCTCGCTCTGTGCGATCTGTCATTCGTTTTCCAGTTAAAAATATATAAACGAAACAACACACAAAAAGTAGCTACGGAGCAGTAAAGTAAAAGTTAACAGCATAGAAACGAAACAATGAGAATTTATTATCAAATGTATATTTATTTTCAAAAGTATAACGATTTGTCAAAGACACGTAACAAAAGAAATAGCTGTATATATTGCTTGCTATATTTTGACAAATATAAATATGCAATAGGCATTATGAAGCAATTTTCATTATATCTTAATGCGCGTATGGTCGTTTTGCATGGTGAAGATAAACGATTGTGAATTCTGTCTTGAGACACACACATGTGGTTAGGCCTGTGGGTCTTGCCGATGACCACTAGATAAACCACCCAAGCAGCAGAAACCCTTAGTAGATGAGATCCCGTTTTGGTCAAAGGGCATGAGCCCATGGACCGCTGGATCAGCAACCAACCAACCAACCATGAGATGCCGTTATATTGAAGCTTTCTTATGGAAGCTTTGTAGCATGTCATCTATACAATTATATACCCCCTCTGAGTAGAAGGCTCCGTCAATAGGCGTTTCACTAAGCCGAAAACTGAAGTCTCCTGTGTATGAAAGAAATCTCAGAAAAACCCACCCCACTGTACATAGGAAGTAAGAGCTAATCGCTCTGGATTCCTGGGGTTCTCAATCAATCAATCATCTTGAGAGACTCAAAATATAATTTCTTAAAATTTTGAAATTACTGAAACTAAATGAAGGATGGCATCTGAATACCTTCATAGGAAGAACATTATAGTACTTTGGACACTTAAAGAGACATGATGCTATTGTAAGGCTGATTAAGAGAGTAGAGTGTCAGGCAAGAGAAGAAGAGAACGACCAAAAAGACATTGAAGAATGTATGAGAATGATTCTGGCCACTGCAGTCCTGCATGTCCTGGACAGATAGGCATTCAGAGTATCCACGGCGAAGATAAAGTTTTGAAAAGAATATGTCACATGATATGTATCTTGAGAGACTACAGCATATTGTACATGGTGAAGAGAAACGATTGTGAGTTATATCTTGAGAGAGTACAACATGTTGTACATGGTGAAGAGAAACGATTGTGAATTCTATCTTGAGAGACTACAACATGTTTGTGCATGGTGAAGAGAAACGATTGTGAATTATATTTTGAGAGCCCACTGCTCTATTGCGATAAACGAAATATATATGTGAGAGCAGGGTACAGTGTAGTCAAACCACTATATTGTATAAGCCCTTTTTTGTGATTGTGACTTGCTGGGTTTTAATAGAGGAGAAAATAATAGCAACATTTTGACTTGCCATGCATATCATTAGGGGCGGCTATGGAACTTTCGGAGTGATTGTCCCATTTGTCACCATAGACCATCATCATCATGAGAGGTGATGCTGACTGGTGTAGGCGATCATGTATCTCCACAAATCTCTATCTCTGGTATTTTTCATTAGAATCGTTATTGATTCTTGACCATGCCACGGTGTCAGACGATTTAATTTCTTACGTTGTTGCTTTCAATCTCTCTTGCCTTCTATGTTACCTGTTGTAATTATGTTTTCCAGACCTCCCCTATAAATCATACTCAGCCAAAAAAGCATGCTGAAATCGGATGTATCAGAATGAAAGTCGAAGTATCGTTTCCAAGCTTTAAATAAACACATTAAACATTCCCTTATCCAGACTATTACCTGTTTACAAAAAAGAGATTTGAAACCAATGAGAAAACGAATAACCATTTCCAATTCTGTGAAGTAAGATTAATTTAAAAAAAATATTAATTACAAATTTAACAAAAGTTTTGATAACATGTATTTACAGTAGAAAATGTAGTTATTATTATACCCTGACGAATAGTAGCTATAGTTATTCCCTGACGACTAGTAGCTATAGTTATACCCTGACGAATAGTAGCAATAGTTATACCCTGACGAATAGTAGCTATATTTATACCCTGACGAATAGTAGCAATAGTTATACCCTGACGAACAGTAATTATAGTTATACCCTCCCTGACGAACAGGAATTATAGTTATACCCTGATGAATAGTAGCTATAGTTATACCCTGACAAATAGTAGCTATAGTTATACCCTGACGAATAGTAGCTATAGTTATACCCTGACGAACAGTAATTATAGTTATACTCTGATGAATAGTAGCTATTGTTATACCCTGATGAATAGTAGCTATATATTATACCCTGACGAATAGTAGCTATAGTTATACCGTGACGAATAGTAGCTATAGTTATACCCGGACGAATAGTAGCTATATATATATATATATATATTTATATATATATGAAAGGTGGGACGGTATCTTGTAACTACACATACCTTGAAAATAAGACGTTTTGTAGTAAATGACCTTTTCCTTCACTCAACATTATCAAGGGATATCAGTTGGATGGACACGCACGGAAAGCTGGCACGTTTGCGATGATCGCAAAATATAGTTCATAATGATAACCTGGTATCATTGATGGATATCTCTTTCTCTTTTCCTAAGTAGTGATATGTCTGCTTTTGGCAGAATTTACTATGTTCGTTTGAGTTCACTGGCAGTGAACTAAGTAGACTGTCCGAAGCACTGATAAAAAGTTAATCATAGTTTCGGTACAGTTGAAGTATAATGAATTTCAACCAGCATAGAAATACATAGAAATGGGAAGGAAGATAAACTGATAAAAAACTACATAAAACTATTAACTACTGGTCAGTTAAACTACAAAAACTACAGAAAACTACTAAACTACTGATCAGTTAAACTACAAAAACTACAGAAAACTACTAAACTACTGATCAGTTAAACTACAAAAACTACAGAAAACTATAAACTACTGATCAGTTAAACTACAAAAACTACAGAAAACTATTAACTACTGATCAGTTAAACTACAAAAACTAAAGAAAACTAATAAACTACCGATGAGTTAAATTACAAAAGATAAACTACAAAAAAGGTGAAGAAGTTTGATGAATTAATGAAAGATAGTAACAACTTCTTCTTCTTCATTATCTAAATTCTGCAGATTATCAGGATGTAGTCTAGATAGTGAAATGCACTGTGTCATAGTTTTCAGCTTGGATGAAAAATCAGCGCTCTTCGGTTTGACACATCAGACTTCAGTATGTCATCTGGATAACTTTAACTCTACATGTAATGGAACTGCCACCTCTACCACAAATCCTCGTTATTTATCTTTTATGACATGCTTAGGTTCAAGGTGTCTGGTGTTCTTTATCTCCCACACCCTTTCAAGTACTGTAGCAGTTCCATTTCATTCGTCATCAAGGACGAATGTATGAGTGTCGGTTTAGTGAGTGTTATTCTACAACAGATCATACAAATAGAAGGTTCAGAGTCGGTTTAGTGAGTGGCATACTACAACCGATCAGAGAAATACAAGGTTCAGAGTCGGTTTAGTGAGTGGCTACAACAGATTAGAGAATTACAAGATTCAGTGTCAGTTTAGTGAATGTTGTTCTACAACAGATCAGACACATACAAGGTTCAGAGTCGGTTTAGTCAGTGACATATTACAACCGATCAGAGAATTCTGTATGGCTATCCTTGGCTTCTGTCTTGTGTTCCGACAGCACACAGAAGAGGGTTTAAAAGCAACTCCCAATTTGAAGACAATGGAGAATATGATGAAGTACAGTTGCTAATGAAGTACAGTTGCTAATGAAGTACAGTTGCTAATGAAGTACAGTTGCTAATGAAGTACAGTTGCTAATGAAGTACAGTTGCTAATGAAGTACAGTTGCTAATGAAGTACAGTTGCTAATGAAGTACAGTTGCTAATGAAGTACAGTTGCTAATGAAGCACAGTTGCTAATGAAGCACAGTTGCTAATGAAGCACAGTTGCTAATGAAGTACAGTTGCTAATGAAGCACAGTTGCTAATGAAGCACAGTTGCAAAGGAGAATTAACATTATCAAGCGCGGTCTCCGCAACGAAGGTTGGCTACAACAGGGCCTTTAACATCCTATACCTCTTGAAGGTATAGCGCAGTAGTTAGCGCACTGGCTTCGCATATGAGTGGTGCTGGGGTCATTCCCCAGTTGAGGCGGAAATGTTTTTCAGATTGCAACGGCTCCCGGGTCGACCCAGCCTTAAATGGGTACCGGATTAATCCTCATTTCATTAGCCCTCATTTTCAGAGCAACTGAAATGTGAGATCGCTAACATCTCACGTCCTAAAGGCATTAATAAATGCTATGGGTTATTTTATTTAATTTTTGTTTACTACCTCTTGCTATGGTGGTGCGCTCTAATAGACTGTAACCTGTCCATATTGCGATGTTACTCTCCCACTTGTATCTCTGTCTACCTCTTGCTCTCCTCATTCAACCTCACCCTCAAGTAACGTCTTCAGAAAGGTCTTTTAACATATTCAAAATAACTTTATTTCCTTAATTTTTATTTCCCTCGTTAGTCCTTTTTCATGTACAGTGTTCTCAGAACCTCTTTGATCGTTTTATTCGCTTTCATCGCCGTATTCTTTTATAAATCTACATTTATAGTGCATCTTCTCTGTCTTCTAGTTGTTTGTTCATTATCCATGTTTCTGAGCCATATATTAATATAGAATAGATGTAACATTTTATAATTCACATTTATGTTTGTCATTTGTTTACATGTTATTATTTTCATCATGTCATTGAAAGTAATTTTAGCCATTCCTATTGTCCTCTCAACCCCCTGTATAAGATCAACAAAGAGGAGAAGAGAGTATCTGAAAAATGAGCCACTGACTTTAACTAACCCAATTTAAAAAAAAGAAGAGGATACAATCCTCTGACTTGGAACGGGTCACGTAAACTCAGCTATGACATGTACAATATGATGAAACTTGTTGATAGACATGTGCCCATATAGAAAAGACAAGTAGACAGTAGACTATGTGCCCATATAGAGAAGACATGTAGACATTAAACCATGTGTCCATATAGAGAAGACATGTAGACAAGTAGACAATGTGCCAATATAGAGAAGACATGTAGACAAGTAGACAATGTGCCAATATAGAGAAGACATGTAGACAAGTAGACAATGTGCCAATATAGAGAAGACATGTAGACAATGTGCCCATATAGCGAAGACAAGTAGACAGTAGACTATGTGCCCATATAGAGAAGACAAGTAGACAGTAGACTATGTGTCCATATAGAGAAGACAAGTAGACAGTAGACCACGTGCCCATATAGAGAAGACAAGTAGACAGTAGACTATGTGCCCATATAGAGAAGACAAGTATACAGTAGACCATGTGCCCATATAGATAGGACAAGTACACATTAGACCATGTGCCCATATAGAGAAGACAAGTAGACAGTAGACCATCTGCCCATATAGAGAAGACAAGTAGATAGTAGACCATGTGCTCAAAGTTTGTCGTCTCTGTGAAACTAGAGCATAAATGTGGTTCTACTAAAACAGCCTGAAGGAACAACTGCATGGCGATGTGAAGAGCTTGATTAGAGAGATCAATACTATTGCAGGATCACACGAAGAAGTGAATGTGTTTAGTGGAACCTGTAGGTATGTGATAGTTTAGTGGAACCAGTAGGTATGTGATAGTTTGCCGTTATTTAAATAGAATAGTAATTTTATCTCACCGTTTCTTCTTCTTCTTCTTCAGCGTTCAATCTCGAATTCCCCCTGGATTTCTCTTGTAACAGGACAATGGTCCTACAAGATTTCCAGTTGGATGTAGTCCAGAAAATGGAAATGCATTGTGTTGCCGTTTTATTCGCGCCAATGGCCCAACACATCCGTCTTCGGCGGGATCTCACCGTTTTATACATAAGGCTAGAGAAAACAGCGCGAAGGTTAATGACAACAACGAGAATGCCAATGAAGACAAACATAATACAATAAAAACATAACAAAAGTCAGTAAAGACTACTACACCAATGTGAAGGGAAATAGCGATGACTTTAATGAAAAATTTCACCAAAGGCAATTAAACAGCATAAGAAATTAAAGACAATTAAACTCAATGAAATACAGAAAAATATAATAAATAAAAGTATTCAATTCATTGAGAGACTATTCGAATGAGATGTGAAGTGCAGATCAGGTCACATAAAGTATAGTCAAAGCAAGTACTACACGTAGAACTGAAATCTTTATACACATTAAACGTTGATTGATCTAAGTAGAACTGAAATCCTTATAAACGTTAAACGTTGATTGATCTAAGTAGAACTGAAATATTTATACACGTTAACCGTTGATTGATCTAAGTAGAACTGAAATATTTATACACGTTAACCGTTGATTGATCTAAGTGGAACTGAAATCTTTATACACGTTGAACGTTGATTAAGTGGAACTGAAATCTTCCAACACGTCACAAGTTGGTTGATTCTTGATTAGAAATTGTCTTCACAGCAGCACGTGGGACACCCACATAAATAGCTACTCTCCGTTCCAGCAGCCATCCCAGTGTGTGTAGACTTAGAGTCACAGTCACGTGTTAACTGTGTGATCTTCGGAAATTTCCACAAACATTACTCTGGAAATTATTTGAGGGGGGGGGGGACCAATAAAAAAGTTACATTGGTTGATTTACGTAGAAATGAAATCATTTATACACGTCTAACTTTGATTGATTTACGTAGAATTGAAATCATTGAGTGATTTATACACGTCGAACGTTGCTTGATTTACGTAGAATTGAAATCATTGAGTGATTTATACACGTCGAACGTTGCTTGATTTAAGTAGAATTGAAATCATTGAGTGATTTATACACGTCGAACGTTGGTTGATCTACTTAGAGCTGAAATCTTAGAACATGTTCACATGTTGGTTGATCTACTTAGAGCTGAAATCTTAGAACATGTTCACATGTTGGTTGATCTACTTAGAGCTGAAATCTTAGAACATGTTCACATGTTGGTTGATCTACTTAGAACTGAAATCTTAGAACATGTTCACATGTTGGTTGATCTACTTAGAACTGAAATCTTAGAACATGTTCACATGTTGGTTGATCTACGTAGAACAATGCTGCTCTTCAAGCTGCACAATAGAACAAATATTATATTCCAAACTAATCGTGAACTTTTAATAAATACTAAGACCTCATAGAATGAAAACGAATATTCTCCTCTATAATTGCACAGCTATATAAAACACATCAAGGCATCCCCTCGCAATATATAAATAACGTTTTCATTTTGTTTTTATATTACAGTCAATGCCAGAAGCAAAATGTTGCTTATATTTCGCGTACAAAAAAATTGCATAGTACTCGTATATACAAAATACTGCGTACATTTCGTTAGCAAAAAATGTTGTATTATATACACAATGCTTCATACAATTTACTTGCAAAAAATAGACTATATTTTAAATATTGCTGACATATTAATTGCAAAAACTTTTATATTATATGCAGAACAAAGCGTACATTTAACGTGAAAAAATTGTTTATTCTATACAAAATACTGCGTACATTTAGCTTGAAAAATATTGTATATTCTAAACAAAATACTGCGTACATGAAACTTGCATAGATTATACGCTATAACATCAAGACACTGTTAATGAACCCAACTTGCAGGAAACAAAACACCTAGAAGTGGAATACTGACACTTTCTAAGAGAGACCGACACCTTCTAAGTAAAAGACCAACTTCTAAAAGAGACATACTGACACCTTCTAAAAGAGACCGACATTTTCTAAAAGAGACCGAATTCTTATTATGGTGCCGGAATGTTCTGAAAATAATGTATCTATGCCTTTAGGATTGACATATCCGATTTTGGTGTCTAGTTCACTTTGACCGCGACCAATCGTCAAATTAAGATCTAACAGCATAATAAAAACACGGCAGAGTCAGACTTTTTTACGTGATGTTTTTTGATGTTTTTTATTATTGTTGTTCAATTCGTTGGTCACTGCTTCTATACTTCGTGTCGCCCAGGTGTCGCCTGCCAATCCCGACCAACAGAAATCACGTAAGTAATCGAAAACATGACACAAAACGCTTGATTGAACTCTGTTGGTAGGTTTACTGTTGTCGATATTCACTCTTTGACTATGTGATGGGACAGATAGTCACCCTGTGACACTATGTGATGGGACAGATAGTCACGATGTGACACTATGTGATGGGACAGATAGTCACGCTGTGACACTATGTGATGGGACAGACAGTCACGCTGTGACACTATGTGATGGGACAAACAGTCACGCTGTGACACTATGTGATGGGACAAACAGTCACGCTGTGACAATATGTGATGGGACAGACAGTCACGCTGTGACACTATGTGATGGGACAAACAGTCACGCTGTGACACTATGTGATGGGACAATCAGTCACGCTGTGACAATATGTGATGGGATAGACAGTCACGCTGTGACACTATGTGATGGGACAGATAGTCACGCTGTGACACTATGTGATGGGACAGATAGTCACGCTGTGACACTATGTGATGGGACAGACAGTCACGCTGTGACACTATGTGATGGGACAGACAGTCACGCTGTGACACTATGTGATGGGACAGACAGTCACGCTGTGACACTATGTGATGGGACAGACAGTCACGCTGTGACACTATATGATGGGACAGATAATCTCTCTCCCCCTCCCCTATTCTTCAAATGCAAATAGGAAGCTTGACCTTCATTTCTGTTAATTTCTTTGGATTTAAGCGTAAGTAAACAAATAACTACACAAATACAGACCAGTCGTGAATATTTACAACGCTAACACAATCACAGCGCAGTACTACTACTAGCTGTCATATTTTTAATATATAATACTTATTATGACAATTTTGTACACACATCCACCAATATTAATGTCATATTTTTACAAGAATATATGATAATGTACATGCAATATACAATGTAAACCATTTGTAAATCTGTGATGGATACAAAACATACATTTTTTTAAATACATTTTTTAAAACATCATAGGATATTTCTCTTGTAAATATGTATTTTTTTCTGTTTTCTGATCAAGTACCATAGAGTCAATTGATTGATTGATTGATTGATTGATTATCTTTCTCGCGTTTCAAATGAAAGATTTAGCTGAACAAAAACGAATATAAAGTTTATTTTGCTAATCTTCTCCTTCTAAGATCAATTATTTTATATATACATATATATGTATACAATATACTTATACAATATACAATATACAGATACATATACAATATACACGCAGACTGATACGTGTCATGTGGAAATAAATTTGTTTTAAGTTGTTGTAGCTTGCTGATACTGCGCAACTTCTGCTATCGATTATAAAACACCCAGTCCGATATTTGTCATACTAAAGAACGGTCTGTTTTAAATAGATGTAGTTTCCTGCCGATAGACAGCAATTGATGACACGTCTATATTGCTACTACACAGCAATTGATGACACGTCTATATTGCTACTACACAGCAATTGATGACACGTCTATATTGCTACTACACAGCAATTGATGACACGTCTATATTGCTACTACACAGCAATTGATGACATGCTGAAGTCGGATGCGGCAAGCCGAAAGGCGCAGATATCGCAGCAATGCTGTAAACCATTACACAACGCATTCCGTTCTTCGGACTACTTCCTGCTGATCTGCAGGAGTTTGAGAACGAATGCAGAAGAAGAAGAAGAAGCAATTGATGACACGGCTATATTGCTACTACACAGCAATTGATGACACGTTTATATTACTACTACACAGCAACTGATGACACGCACATACTGTTACTATACAGCAATTTATGATGCGTCCATATCCCTGCTATACAACTTTTTTGTGATCCATCACTATGCTTCCAATCCAATATTGGTCGTGTATGGAGCTGTGTGTTTTTAGATCGCTGTGGGTTCCCAAAGTTATGTATACAGAGGCGTTCCTATAGGCCAAACTGTAAACAGAGAGGCTGGAACAGTCGTATACCTGATATTTCTTCCTTTTGGCAGCGCTCTTGAACGACGTTTTTGCCGCAACTGTTTCAGGCATTTCGTGACATTAATTTCTTTGTATACATTTGTGACCTGACATGCATATAATAAGAGACGATCGCGGGGCTTGGAAGTAAAGATAGGACATTGTTCTATTGTTAGTGGTCTAACTAATAACTAACAAACAATAAAACTCACGTAAAAAATAAATAAAAAAATAAAGGTTCGAGAACGTTTTTCACGTTACGGTCCAACAGGGACATTTATCAATAAACAAACACAAACATAAGAAACACACAGAATCAAATTAAAATACAGAGAGATGGTTTCATCATCTTAATCTCACTGTATTAAAAACGATAGAAATTAGAGAAAGATGAATAGTCATATTTAATGACTGTCATTGTCGGTGCGCGCCAAGGAGTACGCACCATTGATAGACAAAAATAGATATAGAACAAAGTTATAGGAATATCATAAGTGAAGACATTTTCAGTGTCAAATCAGACGACATGAAAGCCTCAAGTCAATGATGACATCTGTACCTACAGACTATAGAAACACATTAAGTGTAGTGTGCATAAGTTATCAGTTATACCAATAACAATAACACAATATCCTAGTTATCCCTTTTTTGTTTTGATATTTGATCTCTCTCCATCTTGTCAGATGCCTTCTGCCAGTTTGGCTATTTATGTTTGGGAGTCTTTGTTCTATTTCTATAGTTGCTGTCCATTGCGACGGATGAAAGAGACAGAAATGTCATGCAGAAGTCAGATATTTCAGGCATTAAGTGACAGCTATTACATCCAAGCTGTAAAACATGACACAATGCATATCATTCTTCGAACTACATAGTGTTAACCAGAAATATTTTGAGAACAAACGCCGAAGAATAGAAGAAAGTATACAAAATACAGCTACAGCCTTCGACGTTTTGTATGCCATTTTAAATAATTTATCGTCTCATTGGGCCAAATAAAATAATTTTCTTGTATCTTTTGCTTAAGAAAGATTATTTGATCAAAAAACTAATTTAGATTTATCCTACAATTTATAACATTTCCTTTAGTTTTTCATTTTTGATATAAGATGTACAACTTTAGAAATATATATATAATAGTTATTCTAGAGAGTAATATGAATAAATGTTTAACATTTGTCGTAATATGGGGTAGGCTGCATCGATGATGTCATTCCGGAAGCGGAACCGTAGAAATAGGATGGTTTCCGTTCGCATGAAATCTGTCCAGGAAATGGCTGACCTTGTAAGCGTAGACCTGTGAATAAACAAGAAAGAAATGAACAATTTACTTTAATGTTGTTTAGAAACTGCGGTAATATATTATTAGAAATTTAATCTACAGGGTGTGTACAAACTGTATATATATATATATATTGCTGTATTGAACAAGCTGTCAGAGATTTATCGAGTACATGTTGCAAAGTAGCCATCGATTGTTGACCCTTTCATATGTGACATTTATAGTAGGAGATCAGATTGGACAGAACACAGATTCTTATAGATTAATAGAATCAAAGCAGGTTTGACAGAACTAAGATTCTTATAGATTAATAGAATCAAAGCAGGTTTGACAGAACTAAGATTCTTACAGAAAACTCTTTTAGATGGTTTTTGTATCTTTTGGAAGGTAGTCTATTTTAGAAGGTGTCGGTCTCCTTCAGAAGGTAGTGTATTTTAGAAGGTGTAACTCATTTTTAGAAAGTATGATAGATATTATACTGTTAGTTTTCGCAGCCTGTTGTAGTATATTATACTGCTAGTTTTCGCAGCCTGTTGGTAGTATATTATACTGCTAGTTTTACAGCCTGTTGGTAGTATATCTTATCCCTTAAGATTCTTACAGATGATGATCTTCCTCCTTCGCAAGCGAAGATGAGCATGGCGTGAAAAACAATAAAATGTGGTGAACATGTAGAAATAAAACAAAACATTTGTGATTGTCTAATGTGGTTTGGGTTTGTCAGTTTGTAGATGCCAGATGAGTCCGATTCGTGACAGGAAAGTTTTATTGCAGTGCATGCAGGAGTGTAGAGGGTCCCGAGTAGGAGAGTTTTCTGATTTGTGCCGCTTCAGTCGCTTGTAAATTGCCCCCAGTATTCTCTCTTTTTGAAATGTAGTGATGCCAGCAGTGATCTGGGTGTGTACCAAGCTGATCGAACAAGGGATGTAGTCTCACAGTAGCTAGGATAGATCCTGCTGCGCTGGAGTTATTTAGGTGATAGTTACAGCGCTTTTTCTGATCTCCGCTTGAACGTTTACCATCAAACAACTCCCCAAAGAATAATCTCTGTGGATGGCGCTTGTCTGGCATACGGTGGAACAGCCATGACTTGCGCGATGAAAATTGGATTTAAGTGAGGGAAAGTTTCGCAATGTCGTCAGCCTCACACTCTCGCCCCTAAACATATGGTTTCCGTAGCAAGACGAGTCAAGACAACTGAGTACGTATCGGGGTGCAGTAGATGACCAGGGTGTCTTATTGTCTCACCTCGCTTTTTGACGCTCTACGCTAGCTGAATGACGCCTTTTTGCCCACTAGCCCATGTTAATTAAGCTCCTTTGTGCAGTCCGCTGAACTCAGACTTTACATGCTGGGCAGGACATGGGCCCATACATCAGAAGCTATTGGCACAGATCCCATTTGCCGCTTCACTGATTTTAAACGCCGAAGCGGTTTTGGAGGTGTGGTTGCTGCTGCATGCGGACAGCGGTTTATGAACCACTAGTGTGAGCTAGATGGAAGAATAGTTGAAGGAGGAAGAGTTTGGGGCTTTTATCACTTGAAGACGCCCCTTAATATAGATAGAATCAGGACAAGTTGAACAGAACCCAGAGGCTTACAGAGTGAGAAGAAGCAAGGCATGTTGGATAGAACCAGGAGGCTTACAGAGTGATAGTGAGAATAACATTCTGCAAAGGATGCGTCACATAGAATAAAAAGAGTTAACAGAAGGACATGCGCTATCTTTGACCATACGTGATATTATGTCGTATCTGTGTATGACTGTATGTATGTTTACCTGTACGTATGTGTATGTGTGCATGCGTCTATGTGTGTATATGTGTATGCATGTTCAAATTGGGGATGACTATCTATACCTGCGCACCTGTGAATAATGATCAGCTTCTCGTGTAGGTGGTACAGCATTCCTGGAAGTTAATATGTGTTTTCGAATGTCTTGGAGAGCTCGAACATTAAGTGATAAGTAGATTGCATTATGTGTTTGTTCGTCATTTTCTTTATACAGACCATTTGGTTGATACATCTATCCTGTGTATTCTTCGTCACTTTTTTATACAGACCATTTGGTCGATACATCTATCCTGTGTATTGTTCAAAGCAAAGCTACGATTTAAACGGGAATTTCGCCAGCAAAAGACATATGTACAGAAAATAAATAGGACAACATTCGTGTAGCGCGCATATCGAGTAATAGGGGGGCTCTCATTACTAAACGTGTAGAACGTTGACTGTGTTGGAATATGTATCTTTATCGGAATTTCGTTCCTTAGCTTTTTGTTCCGTAGAAACCTGTCCACTGATTCTTGTATAGTACATATATATATATATGTATATATAAACACAGACAAAGAGAAGAAGATGATGTGTAGGGGTGATATCCAACTTTAGTCGTGCAGTTTTTTTTTTTTTATTTCAGTCATGTTATTTTGTTATGAAATATGATATATTTGTGTCTGTGAACACCTGCTGTTCTCACCTTCCGTTATTTACATCAAAGTGTCATTTTGTTTTGTTCCAAGAATCTTTAAATTACAGGTGCTATAAATTTCACCTACGATTTTCTTGGCATGCATACCTTATCATTTTGCACACAGAGGAGGTCTGATTAACCTTGCCTTCCTCGGATCGCGCAGCCCTAATAAACAATTACCTTGAAGTCAGCGAAATAGTTTGCTTTCGTCTCTGTGTCCTGCATAAATAGCCTCCTTCTGAACACTCATATTCATAGCCTGACATTTTCTTTGGCTCTCAGTTCTACACATTCATGTAGACAGCAATACACACGGTACTTAGCATCTGAAACAATCACTTTTACCCAGTGGATGTTCTCTTTAGCACTTTTTTCAACTTCATGTTATTTCAGCTCGGTCTTCATTTCGTAGTCTCTAGACTCCAAGTATCAGCAATAACTAAACTTGGTTGAATACCCTTGGCATTTCCGGACTCGATTTTGCTCTCGACGAGCGGAATCAAACTAAAGCATTCAGTAGTCATTCCAAGCAAGGAGAGCTCGTGTTTTTGACTCGAATGAAAACCATCAGCGGACCGATGAGTATTACCTAGACAGCATTTCTCCTGCGTTTTCTATCCTCGCTAAACAGTCCGAGCAGGCCAGGCAATTTTCCCATACCAATCTTGTCTCTGCGACATTAGAGATGGAGCATGGAAAAATATCAGAAGGTCGCGGTTTGAGCCTTAAATGAGTCCCACGTGAGGTAGAAGACCTCCGCAACGTTGCATGTGGCAGACAAAACATTGACACGACGCAGATGAACTCTCGGGGAGAAGAAAGCAAGGTGGAACGTTCCATGAATGATTAATGCATGGAGAGACATAGAGAAATAGAGAGAGACAGAGAGAGATAGCGGAGGGAGAGAGATTGAAGAGAGAGACAGAAATAGATAAATAAAATAAATAAATCTGGAAATTAACTGAACGCTAAATCCTTCAAATATTAACAGCAAACTGATGCTTGCATATATGTATATGTGTTATGTATGTGTGTAAATATATATATGCGTGTATGTATGTATGTGTGTTCGGTTTCTATTGATTCAATTCAGGAGATTGTTGTGTTCTCAATAATAATATATGTCGTGTAAACTATACCTGAACACATTTACTATTACGATAGAACTACTACATGCATACAGAAAGAAATTTAGATCTCTCCCTCTCTTCTTTCTCTCTACATACACACACACACACACACACACACGTGTGTGTGTATATATATATATATATATATATATATTGTGGAAGATGAGATAAAAGGAATGTATATAGGGCCTATATGTATTGTGGGCGAATAGATACAGAGAATATATGTATTGTGGGCGAATAGATACAGAGAATATATGTATTGTGGGCGAATAGATACAGAGAATATATATATTGTAGACGAATGTTTACAGAGAATATATGTATTGTGGACGAATAGATACAGATAATATATGTATTGTGGACGAATAGATACAGAGACTATATGTATTGTGGACGAATAGATACAGAGAATATATGTATTGTGGACGAATAGATACAGATAATATATGTATTGTGGACGAATAGATACAGAGAATATATGTATTGTGGACGAATAGATACAGAGAATATATATATTGTGGACGAATAGATACAGAGAATATATGTATTGTGGACGAATAGATACAGAGAATATATGTATTGTGGGCGAATAGATACAGAGAATGTGTATTTGACAGATTATAGTGCCAAACAATGTGTGTGCATGCGAGCAGTCTGTAGATTGTGGGAGGGTTTGGGAGGAGGTTTGTGGGACTAAACCCCCCCCCCCACCCCTTTAGGATCTCATTTTATGAGGTTTTGTGTATGACCCTTTGTGGTGAAAATTTTTCATTTGTGATTTTATCCCCTGTATATATGTATATATATAGCCTCCTAGTAATATATGTTATATTCCGACTTCCAAAAAAAGGAGATTGTTTAAATTCTCATACCCACCCACGTACTTATCTACGTGCATGGTTGAAGGGATGACTGAGCGGATGACGTATTGCTGAATCAATACGTGAAGTGAAAGAATGAATACATGTAGTGAAGAATGAATACGTGAAGTGAAGGAATGAATACGTGAAGTGAAAAAATGAATACTTGAAGTGAAAAAATGTATATGTGAAGTGAAAAAATGTATATGTGAAGTGAAAGAATGAATACGTGAAGTGAAAGAATGAATACTTGAAGTGAAAGAATGAATACGTGAAGTGAAGGAATAATTAAACTTATACATTTATAGATTGTTGATTTGATGGATTTAATGAGTTCAATGAAAAATGTAATGCATATAATGTATAATTACATGAATTGAACGAAATTGTCAAACACATGAAATTTTAACTGAAAATAAGGAAAGCGGAAGTGAACAAATTAGGCTTCCGGCAGGAAAAGTTACAAAACTGAGATTGGATACATCACAGAAATGTGGAGATACGGCAAAAATATGCAGCGAAATACAGAAATAGCGAAAGCATGAAGGGTCGCATTCTTTGAGAAACCTGGCAAGTAGGACTATTTCTTTGAATTGTTCTGCTTATTTGTGATGGCATACTTTGAGTGAATCCCTTGCCGGTTAACGCCGAGAGAAGACGGCGAGTAAGAATGATTTCTTTGTTGGATAGATACGTTTAATATTTATCTTCTTTAGTTCCATACGATCTGCGTACCTTAGCAAGCTGACTATTTTTATAAGCTCAATCTGAAGGCCTTGCTAGGGCGGTTAAATTTCTGTGAGCTAAGTATAACTCTATCTATTGCCTTTTTTTTCTGCCTCTGCTGTAAAACGTCGCAGGATTGAATGTGGATGGGTTGTGGGCTACGGCATGTTTGGTCGCTTTTTATGCAGTAATACTGTGACGTTCCAGATAGTTGGTAAATCCTTTATTTCATATTCTATCTTCTTTTATTTCTTCTGTTGATTGGTTATTGATGTATCCACTCTCATGTGATATGTTCTTGCTGCAATCCAATATGGATTCATCTCCATTTAGTGACCCTTCATCGAGCCCAACTCCTCGAATTCTATCTATTGTCTTTCCCCAGGTGGTTTGTTATCTACTCTTTTCGTTAAGCGTAGGGGTGATTGTAGCTCGAGTTTACGTTCTATATACAGATGTGTGGCCTCGGCTGTTCTATGACCTTGTTTGTTCAGGATATTCCTGATGTTTTCTATCCATCTTTTCCGTGGTCTTCCTCTGGCTTCGTACCCTGATCTCTTTTGGTTATATGCCTTCACAGGTAACTTGTCGTGATGCCTTCTCATAATGTGGCCAAACCACTTGATCTGTTGCCTCGAAATGGAGATCTGTTTTAGCCTAGCCAACAGAGGTTGGAAACTAAGATTGGTCGGGCCAGCCTGACATACACACTCCTGTCCAAGCAATCACAGTCAATAAAAGGCAATACTCCTAGTAAAACTGTACACATTCTTGAGACTAACGGGAATTGAACCAGTCCGTTCAACGGCACCAAATCGCCTAGTAACTATTGCACACGCGTTCTTCCGTACTTGACAAAACGCATCACCAAAAAAAGATGCTATTTCATCAAGCCATTCAAATAAAAATAATAATAAAAACAGAACATGCACACAAAGTCACCCAAACGGACCAATCGAGACAAGGACTATTAGAACAACAACAAACATCCCGTACAGGTATTGAAATATCCTCAGTAACAACAAACATATAACATAATATTTACATAAGATGACCAATCGGCCCTTGTATAACTAATACGGATATTATGTTATATGTTTGTTGTTACTGAGGATATTTCAATACCTGTACGGGATGTTTGTTGTTGTTGTAATAGTCCTTGTCTCGATCTGTCCGTTCGGGTTACTTTGTGTGCACGGTTTGAATGGCTTGATGAAATCGCATCTTTTTTTAGAGATGCGTTTAGTCAAGTATGTAAGAACGCGTGTGCAATAGTTGCTAGGCGATTTGGTGCCGTTGAACGGACTGGTTCAATCCTCGTTAGTCTCAAGAATTTTAAAAATTGTCCTCTGGCTTCCTACTCAAAATTTACTAGTAAAACCGTATGAAAATAGTACTCACGTGGGAAACAGGTAATGAATTTTTACTGAACAACGACTAACACACTACACTATCACTGTCGGATGCTTACGTGAAATAACAACAAAACGCAGGATATAATCATATAAATAACAAAACAGGACATAAATGACTTTTCGAACTAAAAGGTCTTTATCAAGATGAGTAGAAATGACTACACCACAACAGACGTGTCCGAGTGAAATATAAGTGTCCGAATGAAATCTTGTTCTTAACTTTCAAGAAATTAAATATCCTGCGCTTGTTTCAATAGCTGATCATTTTGTTTATGCTCATTTCATTGGGTTCTCTGCATATATAATCTGCTTCTATTATTTGTATGTTTTTACGTATAGGTCATTTGACTGTTTAATCGTCGTAGCACAGTGATTTTATTAATCAGTGTTCCTTGACGTTTACTAGCTGAAGTCGAAATGTAACTGACCCGTTAGGTTTAGAATGTAACTGATCTGTTAAATTTAAATAACCAAATGGTCAGAGGGTTTCCGACAAAGTGTTTTAGTAACCTGTTTAATTCATTTTGCTTGACTATCTGTTAAATTTATAATGTAGCTAATCTGTTAAATTTAGAATGTAGCTAGTCCGTTAGATTTACAGTGCAGCTTATGTTAGATTTAGAATTTAGCTAGTTCGAAAGATTTAGTTATAATATCATTTATTGATTTGTCTTCCTTTTTCCCTGTTCTGCTACTGTTTATTCTGCGTTCATTCTTATATTGCTGCAGACTAACGTGATGCAGTCTGATGGAAGGAAGACATTCTGACCGTGTTTAAAATTGCGATATATATATATGTCTTTCGGCCTGACACATCCAACTTCAGCATAGTTTTAGGATTATTTTTACACTCTATGGAATGGGACTGCCAAATTCATCCCCAAAATTCCCATAAGTGCTTCTAGCGACAAGCATTGCAGAGTAACAGTGTCGATGTTCTTTGATTCGTCTCGTTGTTTACTGTAAGGGAAATCCCAACTATGTTTGGCAAAAACCGACTCTTTTTCTGACGCCGTAGGAAGGCATTTTATATATATAAAGGTGTAAAAACCACACACAAAAAACGTGTCGGTCCTCCTCATGTTCCCACAGTACCAATGGTCAATACGCAAAACCAGAGAAGCATGATTATTTAAAATGTATCTCTTATGGTGAGGTATGATTTTTTTTTAAATCGCGGACATTGGTCCAGTTTAGTTATATCAAAGCTTTTACCCAATAAAAATATCGTTCAGATTATTTCTGTCGCCGCGACTTTCGAGGTTCTGACATAAACATAGTTGCTCATCTGTTGTCTTTATTGATCTGATGTAAAATTTAGCGGTAATGTTTTATATTGATCTTGTGTTGACACATTCTTGACAAAGGCTTTATGATCAAAGCGTTGATTTCTATGTTTCACTGTGTGCTTTTAGTGATTCGTAAAGCTAATGCTAAAACAAAGAGAAAAAGTCAACTTATGTTTTTTTGGTCACTTTTCCACTTTCAGAATGTACCACCATGGCAACACTGAAAATGTTGATAATACAATTTCATTATATATGTATGAGTACTTTGAAGTATTAAATATTTCACTCTGTTTATCTAAACAGTTTATAAGTAATATATTCTCAAATTATGATAACAGAAGACTACAGCTGTCCGTATATTCTAGTCCTTTTCAAAATAAAAGTTCTGCCACCTACACAGATTGAGCGTCACTCATCTTGGCTTATCTGACCAATCCGTGCTGTTCCTTGTCACTGTTAATTTTGTCGCTATCCAATGAAACGTCAGAGCAATCAAAATGAGTAACTCTAGATGTAACTAGTTGCAGTACTTTATAAGAGAAGACTTTGTTACATTTTGTAAAGTACTAACCAGGGGCAGATAATTTACTATAGCGGAAAGAGTTACCGTTTTCCACAAGATAACATTAAATGTTTTAAAGTTATCCTAAGAAATGAAAGAAATTAGTCCACTTTGTCAGTGGATTTCTCAACTCAACATCTGACCTGCTAATCTTCAAGGATAATCAAGAAATGTAAACATGAACGTTCGTCTTGCTGTGGAAATCTGTATTCACTTTCAAGCTACCACATAAATAGACCGAGCTACCAGTCTTCTTATCACTTGTGATTACAAAATATTCTAGTCACATTGTCTGCTTAGTAAGTGAGTAGAGGCATAACATTTGAATGTTTCTACTTAACTTCAGAGTCCTACTTTTTTTTGGGCATCTGTTTCGATACATTACTTTCCATATTTCTTAGATTTCTATCTTACTTCACTTTCCATCTACTTCACTTTCTATCTTACTTCACTTTCTATCTTACTGCACATTCTATCTTACTTTCTTTTCTATCTTACTTCACTTTCTATCTTACTTCACTTTCTATCTTACTGCACATTCCATCTTACTTCACTTTCTATCTTACTTCACTTTCCATCTTACTTCACTTTCTATCTTACTTCACTTTCTATCTTACTTCACTTTCTATCTTACTTCACTTTCTATCTTACTTCACTTCCTATCCTACTTCACTTTCTATCCTACTTCACTTTCTATTTTACTTCACTTTTCATCTTACTTCACTTTCCATCTTACTTCACTTTCTATCTTACTTCACTTTCTATCTTACTTCAATTTCTTTCATATATAGCTTTCCTTGATACTTAACATTCAATAATGTTTCATTTTCTCTCATACATCACTTTAGGCCTAGCTTCTATCATACTTAACTTTCCATCATAATTCACGTTCTTTCTTACCTCACTTTCTCTCATGCAGCAGTTTCCATCATACTTTACTTTATATAATACTAAATATTCTTTCTTACTTCACATACTCTCGAACGTAACTTTCCATCATACTTCACTTTCTTTCATGCTTTACTTTCTGTGATACTCCATTTTCTCTCATACTTCACTTGTTCTCATACCTTAATTTCTACTATACTGCATTGTTAGCAGTAATTCATTTTATATCACAATTAGTTCTATTACTATTATTTCTATCACATTTCCTTATGCCACACATATTCTTATTGTCACACTTGTTCTATATGTCATACTTCATCTTTCTGTGACTTTTTTTCAATCGCAATTTTGCATGTTATAATTTTTTCTTCTTCTTCTTCGTTAGTCCTTAAACTCCTGCAGATCAGCAGGATGTAGTCCGGAGAACGGAATGAGTTGTGTCATGGTTTACAGCATTGCTGCGATATCTGCGCCTTTCGGTCTGACACATCCGACTTCAGCATGGCTTTCGGTCACTGACCTTATATGGATGGAACAGCCAACTCCACCCCATAACCTCCTTAGTCGCCTCGTACGACATGCATGGAAGATAAATAGTGTTGCTATTCTTTGCTCCACTTTCGGGCCCCGACAACCCACAGGCGATAATTCGTTATATATTATTCTTGTCTGTATTCATGCCATCACGCTTCTCTTTTTTTAGAAGATATCATCTATAATTCTTATCTTCCCTCCTAATCTGTTATTAATCTTATCACTTGAAAACACTTATTTTTTTCTAATAAAAGTTTCTTCAATTCCCCTTTAAAGTTTTGTTTACAAAAATCGTAGTTTCATTTCTCAAATTTGCACTTCTATCATCGAGATACCGCGCACATTTTTCTGCACATTCAATCTCCAAGCAGAGCGTCCACTTAACCATCATGTTCAAGATTTCGTCTGTGGCTGAAAGTTCTGAGACTCTCCCTCTATTAAGAGATCTCTAAGAGAGTTTCCAAGAGCGCATCCCTGAAGCAAGTACTACTCACCAACCACTTCCAAGACGCACAAGTATTACCCAGAGTTCTGCCTTTGTTCCTCCTAAAGTACTTGAGATTCGGCGTGTGTGGCTCAAGCGAGATCTGTCAGATGTGTTTTGAAGACTTGCCTGAAGAAGAGGTAACAAGGTGGGCTGGCTCTGCTTGTAAGATACGTTTGTAAGAGGGTTGAAAGTATACGTACCTGTACGGTGATGCTGGAATATCGGCCGATGCCGAGTATAGGGAGCTAATACAAGTATTTGCAAATAACCACATCTTTCAGATTTTGGTCGGATGTGGTTGTTTATATCGAGAAGAGCTAGCGGAAGAAGGAAGACGTTCATTCTGGTATAGGTATGATGGGAACGGAAACTAATGTTAAGATGGCGTCGAAGAGATGGAAAAATAGGTAGTTTGGGAAATAATTTTGAAAAAGGGTTTTTGGATAGACTATCATTATTCTTCTTTTATAATCTTTTTATTGGAGGTGTTTGCTTTTTGATTTACTCCTCACGAATTATGGGAGATAAAACTCTTATTACTTACCAATGTGCACATTGAGGGGAATGAGGGGTTTCTTTATAGCTTTTTTCACACTCAAAAGCCTTCAACTCTCAGCAGGATAATGCCCTCTCTGAGGAGACACCTCTTGCTCTTAGTGTTCGGAGGAGGAGGTATATGTATGTACCTAGAAGGTATATTCTATGTATGTAAGTAGAAGTATATTCTATGTGTAAGTTAAAGGTATATTCTTTGTGTGTAAGTTAAAGGTATATTCTGTGTGTGTAAGTTAAAGGTATATTCTTTGTGTGTAGGTAGACGGTCTTGGGAAAGCAGCTACATTTTTTAGTGGACTGTCAAAGCGAGAATAAAAAAACATGGGCTAAAATTGAAAACTAAGATACAGATCTATCAAACAAGTGTGTTGAGTACACTAGACTAGGGATCTGAAACATGGAATACCTACAACAAATATAAGAGGATACTATCATATTTCATCTAAGATGTATCCACAAGATCTTAAACATTTAATGTCGCGACAAAATTATCAACATGGAAGTGTTGCGCCGCACTCAGCTACCATCTGCCATGGAAGTGTTGCGCCGCACTCAGCTACCATCTGCCATGGAAGTGTTGCGCCGCACTCAGCTACGATCTGCCATGGAAACACTCAATACAAATAGATTGCGTTGGATGGGTCACATCCACAGAATGCCAAGCTGCCGCATCCCAAAACAAGTACTATTCGGGTAACTGGATGAAGACTTTCCAGCCCGAAGTAGACCAGTGCTGAGATATGAAGACATCTGTAATTTCTCAATGAAAAGCTTCCACATACAAAAAACAATAAAAAAAAACTGGGAAATCACGGCCGAAACTCGGGAAGTCTGGAGGCAGAACCTGCTTGTGGGAGTAACATTGTTTAGAAATAATATGTTTAAAGATATGGAAGAAAAAAGAGAATAACGCAGACAAAGATTGTCCGTTGTTGCCATATGATCGCTAAAAAAATCACATTCCTAAGTAAATATTCAATGATTACTACTTATTGCTAAATAACCGTCTGCAAAACAAAAAAAGTCTATACATACAAGTAGAAGATTTGCAAGTAGAAGGTATATTTTATGTTTTGTAAGTATAGGGTATATTCTATGTGTGTAAGTAGAAGGTATATTCTATGTGTGTAAGTAGAGGGTATATTCTAAGTGTGTAAGTAGAAGGTATATTCTATGTGTGTAAGTAGAAGGTATATTCTATGTGTGTAAGTAAAAGGTATATTCTATGTGTGTAAGTAAAAGGTATATTATATGTGTGTAAGCAGAGGGTATATTCTAAGTGTGTAAGTAGAAGGTATATTCTATATGTGTAAGTAAAGTTTATATTCTATATGTGTAAGTATAGGATATATTTTATGTGTGTAAGTAGAAAGTATATTTTATTTGTGTAGGAAGAAGTTTATTCTATGGGTGTAAGTGTAATGTATAACCTGTGTGTAAGTAAAATGTATATTCTATATGTGTAAGTAGAAGGTATATTCAATTTGTGTAAGTAAAACGTAACTTCTGTGTGTGTAAGTAGAGGGCATATTGTATGTGTGTAAGGAAAGGGTATATTCTATGTTTGTACTACAATGTATATTTTATTTGTGTAAGTAAATTATATATAATTTGTGTGTACGTAAAGAGTATATTCTATGTGTGTAAGTAGAGGATATATATTATGCGTGTAAGTGGAGGTTACATTCTATGTGTGTAAGTAGAAGGTATATTCTATACGTGCACGTAGAATCTATATGTGTAAGTAGAAGGTATATTTTACTGTTAAGTTTGCCGATCGCCATACTGCTCCCTGATCCTGTCATAGTTACATTCTCAATTGTGTTTTTGTAACTAACTTTATTATTAACGTTTCTGGATTTTGTCTTTAATTCTTCCATCATGGGTGGTGACTCCAGTCGCCACTTTCTAGTCACGGCGAATACACCCCCTCCCCCGACCTCTTTATTCTCTTTGTATGTTGGGAAATGGTGTGTGCAATGTACAATGTATAATTTCACCTGATTAAACAGGTAACTGCAGGTGAGTAAGCAGGTAAATTATTAGTACAAGTGCAAAGAAGTTTGGAAACAAAGTTTAGGATGAGTGGGAGTACATTGGTAAGACAAGGACAAAGATGTGATCCTGTTGAGTATAAAATGAGTCATCTTCAAGATCCGTGCCGACTGTGCAGGAAGATACTGGCGATTCGCTGCTAGTGATATCAAAGGTTCGGCATAAAAATCCCCCCCCCTCTATCAATGTTATCAAAGAGACTACAAATGCATACGTACCATTCTGAATGTTAAGTGGAGTGACTTTAAATCTAACACTACTATAAGAGAGGAAAGCAAACAAACCTATATATCTTCCTTCATTAGGCACAGGCGTTGGACTTACATCGGCCATGTTCCCAGAATGAACAGCCTAAGAATTCCCAGCAGTCACTATATTGGGTACCACCTGGAGTAAGAAGAAGAGGGAGACCTAGAGAAACTCTACGAAGAACCATTAATAGAGAAGGCATGTCAATGAACCTAAACAGCACGCAAGAATTGAAAGACCTGGCAACACAAAGACAGAAATGGAAAGTTAAGGCTTCTGACCTATGCGCCGCCTATGGCCGTGGTGAACATAACATAACATAACATAACATAACATAACATAACATAACATAACATAACATATCAATGTTTAGTTTCCTATTTTACAGTTTTGCTCCGATAGTTTGTGATTTGATCTTCTTCTAAGCTCAGGCAAGACAAAATTCCAGATACTACTGTCCTTGATAGAGCTGGTATCCCCAGCATTGACACAATCCTGATGCAGACACAGATTCGTTAGGCAGGTCATTTGGTGTGTATGCCAGACCATCGTCTGCCAAAGATACTTCTCTATGGTGAACTGGAGAAGGGTGCACGATCTCAAGGTGGTCAAAGGAAGCGCTACAAGGACTCGTTAAAGAACTCACTGAAAGCCTTTGAAATAGACCACGATACATGGGAAGAACTTGCACAAAATAGATCTACATGGCGTTCTAAAATAAAAAAGAGCGCATTATCTTGTGAAAAGAAGAGAAATGCAGCAGCTCAACAGCGGAGAGCAGCTAGAAAGTCACGGATAGACCAAGATCCGTCTTCAGTCGTCATTCCATGTCCAAACTGTCCAATAACACTTACAGCTCGAATAGGGCTCATTAGCCATCTACAAACTCATAATCAAGGACATAACTAAAATTGAATTTTCAAAAGTGGATGTAACAAATGGTCATCATCACTTGTGATGGGCGAACAACAATATATATATATATATATATATATATATATATATATATATATATATATATAAAGAGAGAGCGAGAGAGAGAGCGAGAGAGAGAGCGAGAGAGAGAGAGAGAGAACTCAGAAAAGTGTATAGAGTATTTTCATATATTCAAATATACTCTCTCATCTCATCACAATAAACATGCCTGTGCTTAGGATTAATTTTCCAGAAAATGCCGTATCTTGTACGCGTGCTTTTAAAAAGAGCCTGTGCATAAGAGATTTAGTGGAAAATGGCATTAATTATGTCTAGGGATATAAGGATTGATGATCAAGACACGTCATGCACAAGGAAAGGATTGTGTCTATTAACGCGAACAAGATTTCGCACTGAAACACTTTTATTTAAAGCCTAGATTACTGACCACACACGAGAAAGTTTAGCTTTTGATAATAACCTTATGAGAGATACGTTTTTTTCCCTACTAAATAGACCTACACGCTGGTCCTAAATATTGTGACGTATCTTGGGGGGATGCGATTAATGATAGGCTACTCTGGGTATACGCTGTGTCGCCAGCCAATGAAGAGGACGAGAAAATTTTATCAGTCATAATTCGCGAGGTTGTTTGGGATCAGTGCTCAGGAACATGTGGTGAAGGACCTGATGCAAAGTAAGGCAACTTGTGTGTTTATTTTCTTACTTTTTAAGTGGGGGTGTGGGGTGGGGTGGATGGGTCATTTAACATGCACTTACATTATACATAATTAAATACAAAATTATTCACAGAGTCTGTGGGTAGAAAAAGAAATCGGAAAGTTGGGTGGGGGTATACCCTAGCGTTGAATTTCGGCACCTAAAACATACAAGATTTCCAGCCCAACCGGAAATCGAACCATGGACCACTCGACTAGGATTCCAAAGTTTTACCACTGACTTATTTTCGTGGTTAAGTAACACGTACCTCTTATAGTGAGGTACACTTCTTTTAACCGCAGACATTAGTCCAAATGTGGTTATATCAGAGTTTTACAGACATTAAAAAATAGTGGAGATCGCAGGTCCGGTAATCCCGTCACCATCAATTCTTAAGTTCTAAGTTATCGCGGATTCTTCGGCGTATGAATAGGTGTTTAAAAATGTCTGCGTGTGATCGGGTTAGGTGTTTTTGTTGGGTGTAAGAATCGTCAAGATAAATTGGATACATGCACGACCTACAGGAAAAGTGAGAGAAATAAATAGTGGATTGAGAAAACAGAACTGCTTTTACGTTGATTGATGGAAACAGCAGAGTTTCCGATTGTTCAAACAACATGGGAGTGCTACATGATTTAACCGTATGTTTCAATGATTCTAGCCTGGTTGGCTGTGTTCTACGATTTAACCCTGTGTTAAATGACTTTGCAACCTCGGTGGTTTGTTTTCTAGTATTTCTCTTGTCCTGATTTTGTCCGCATTTATGTCATTTGCTGTGGCTTTTAATTGGTTTTAATATTTGTTTTCTGTGTTCAGATCTAAATTCCCGCCGAAGTCGAATGTGTAGGGCCATTGGTGCAAATAAAATAGCAGAACAATGCATTTACATTCACTGGATTATATCCCGCTGGATATCTAGTAGCCCCCCCCCTCCCCTTGTCCTGCTACAAGTGAGATCCAGTGGGAGTTTGAGAATGAACGCTAACGAAGAAAATCTGATATAATTATACATATATACCCCAAGGACTGTGGATGTATACAATTATACTTATATACAGCAAGGAACGTGGATGCATACAATTATACTTATATACCCCAAGGACCGTGGATACATACAATTATACTTATATACCCCAAGGACCGTGGATACATTCAATTATACTTATATACCCCAAGGACCGTGGATACATACAATTATACTTATATACCCCAAGGACCGTGGATGCATACAATTATACTTATATACCCCAAGGACCGTGGAATTATTCAATTATACTTATATACCCCAGGACCGTGGATGCATCTTCTGTACAAGAATAGCATTTCTTACAAATGTTATTTCTCTACTTTATGTGGGTCTTTTTGATGATCTTTTTTCAATTATTTATTAACATGTGCGTGTGTGGAGGGGAGGGGGAAGAAGAGAGGAAAGCATAGTTAACCCCTTTCTGGCTTACTTCCTGTTCAACTTCCTAGGTGGAAGGTGTAAACTACACTTCCCGTACCTACGGCTCTGCTCCTTTCCTCCTTTTTAAATATTAGTATATAGGTTCAACATTCGTACGGTACAACCAAATAGGGTCTTAATTGAATTTGCAGGTAAGCCCCTGTCAACTCGAGCCCGAAAGTTCTATGTTGTATCAAGGCGTTAACAATGTGGGGGTCTTTATTCTTTCCGTTTTGTTTTCAAAGTATGCGCCTACATGACGTATCCGCCACCTGTGAGTTGTACTTTTACTTCTATTAGCATTAGAAGACTAATTAGAATAGACATATATGCACAGACCAATAGGTGTTCTGTATCTTTCGACATGCATGGACACACCAACATGGGCTCTGTATCCTTCGACATATGCACACACCAATAGGTGCTGTGTATCTTTCGACATTTACGCACAGACCAAAAGATGCTCTGTTTCTTTACGTTAGCTGAATGAGTTAGCTATAAGTAAGCACGTAGATAATGGAAGAGGGGGAAGGGGGTTTGAAGATTCAAGCTCTCACCGTTCCTTTCTTTAGAAAATTAGAAAATGTCATTTAATACTCGCAACCTCGTAGATTAAGGGGTGGGAGTGCTGGGGGTTTAACCTCCGTCTCCCTCCAACCACCACAAAATCGAAGCATGACATTTAGTACTGAAACAAAAAGTGAGTAATTTCCAATCATTTTAGTGATTTCCTCCAAATGGACACTAAAATCTCCCGAAAATGTAAGAAATGCCCACGAATATTCGCCCACGGCAATGTAAGAGTTCTCAAGAAAATGTAACAATTTCCAAGACAATGTAAGAATTTTCCACTAAAATAGGCAATTACCTTTTTATTAATGTAAAAATCCCCCGTTGCTAAAGAAGTAGTGCCAAGATCAATGCGCAGCCCTGAGTAAGAGATAACCGTCTGTGATCAATAATCAAAGATTAGGAATTTCCGCCACATTACAAAGTCCATGCACCCAATTTCCGCCACATTACAAAGTCACTGCACCCAATTTCCGCCACATTACAAAGTCACTGCACCCAATTTCCGCCACATTACAAAGTCACTGCACCCAATTTCCTCCACATTACAAAGTCCATGCACCCAATTTCCGCCACATTACAAAGTCCATGCACCCAATTTCCGCCATATTACAAAGTCACAGCACCCAATTTCCGCCACATTACAAAGTCCTTGAACCCAATTTCACTAGAGTGATACATTATTTATTTTAGCCAGTCTCATAACGAACATTGTAGACCCTCCTGCCACTCCGGTAAACAGGTAAACTAATCGTTCGTATAAGAACTTCTCAACAGAATACAATCGGAAAATATGTTATAGAAAGAAAGAGTTCAATAGAAGCAGGAACTGAACACATTTCGCTAGTGTTGGTGTGTTTCCATGTAGGTGTAAAGTTTGATGTTCATATCGATGTCAAATGTTCGTACATTATTTTCCTTCCAGATGAAGATACTGTATTCTATTTCCTCGACTAGTGTTCTCAAATTCACGCATCCTACAGGATGTAGACAGGAGAACTAAATGCTCTCTGCTATAAGTTACAGCTTGACTGCGATATATTGCACTTTTTAGACAGACAAATACATCTTTACATTGGATTTGGCTCACAGTGACCATCATTTCTAATTATTTATTTGGGGGGGGGGGGCGGGAACTAGAAACGTCATATTTTAAACTACCAACATCGTCCTAGATCGTACTAGTACGAGGAAATGGGTACCAGGTCTTGTGTGTAAGTGACGGCGATTTGCGTGATGGTAACCACATCTTGCATAGCTGTACCGGTCAATGACAACATACGAGCGTTAGACCGTATTCTGTTATGCTTCAATGACATAGACTGTACTTTTACATGCTGTGTTTATTATCGCTTTTTTTGGTATTATTAACATATGGTAATCAATTCTGAGCTTTGTAATGTGTTTTAGTACCAAACGCAGTTTTCGTTTGCTCTGCATTCGTTCTCAGACACATGCAGATTAATATAATGTATTACATGAAATAGTCTAAGTGGCATGGTTTAAAGATTGACTGCGATAATTTGTCTTTTGTCCTGATACATCAGACTTCAACATGACTTCTTGGACACATACTGTTTATAAGTTGGGATAGCCAAATCCACCGTAAGAACTTGGGCGCTTCTTACAACTTTCGTATCAGGTAACAGTGCCAAACTGTCCTTTCTATCCCGGTCTGAAACAATTATTTGAGATATTACGAAAGAAGCGGATCAGCTGGGAAGAAATAGGAAACGTCACATCTTAGCTATAAACTATTAGTACAGTATCGATTAATCCAGCACCTGGTCACTTGTGTTTCACAAAATATACTCGGTAACCCAAGTTTTCTTCAACGCTTTTTTTTTAAATATGAAAAAAAAGGATTAAAATGAGAAGAAAAAAGATCACATGAACCGACTCAAGCACGAGACAATGTAAATGAGCTCAAAATTCTGGATGGCAAAAGGGATGATGCCGTCCATACCACCGGACATATAAGACCTATTGCATAATTGAAAAAACAGCCTTCTAAAATGATTCCTTTCACTTTACCCGTGATTTTCATTGATACTTTGTATCGAAAGTCACTAAAATATCACCGGAGAAGACAAATGAGTCATTTTAGAAGGACATTTTCCAATAAGCCAACAGGTTTTATAATATCATTGATCATGGCGCCATGATATTTATTCATGATATATATTTATAGTCGTTTTTCTGTGCACTTGTTGGACCATGTTCCACTTTGGTAGATCTGATAGAACTGTGTGTGGTATATTTCTACTTACCTTCTGCTCCCACCTGTATCATGTCAGGTGTGATATCATAGCTGCAGGACTTCCGGCCTTTACAGGTTTATGATTACACTAGGAAAGTCATCAAAGATGGAATCTGATTACTGACCAATTGTTTACACGAGGCAGATGAATTCTGTGGGATTTATCGCGACCTTCCACCGAACTATAAGAATTCTCTATACGGAATTAATTAGAACTTCATTCGTTACGTTTTGGATTATTGTCGTGGAAATTGTTGGTCACTATTTATATACTTGGAGTATCACTGTGAAACGCATGCTACAAATAGTTACGGCCGATGAACGAATTGCACGGAAATAAACAAAATGGACCCTTCAGGTCATGTTTAATTTGTTTGTACAGATGTCTTCTATAATGGTGCAGATCATCGATTTATGATCAACTCGGGACAGTTGACAGTATAGGAGTCAAGATATACAAAAATAGGCAGATGTTTTACCAAAATAAAACATAAAGCAACCTAACAACAAAATACAGGGACAGGCGACGTTTCGACTATAAAGCCTTCATCAGGACAAACTAACGACCACAATAAAACAAATCTTACATGGAGACAAATAGTGTTATAATAAGGAGGAGAGGGGGACAATTGCAAATAGGTAATGGAGGGAGCAAAAATGTAGAAGCATGACAGTACAGAAGAAGGTATCGAGAGAAGATAGTAGTAAGTAGGGAGGGGAAGGTAGACTGAAGAAAGTGAGATGGAAAAATAAAAGATATGGTAGCAAGTAAATTGAAAGTAAATTAAAAATACTTACCTCAAAAATGGCAACAGAACATGAATGATACAGACAAGCAATCATAATGTAAGGTAAGAGCAAAATGAGATGGTGCGAGGGATCAGGTGGGAGAGAGGGGGAGAGAGAAAGAGACAAAAAAGGCAGGAACGGGCAAGGAAGAGCAAACAGCAGGAAGAGAATATGAGCAGATAATGGTGATATATGAGAATAAAATAGTGCAATAACTTAACTGATACAGCGACTCGTCACAGCTCCTTCCATCTGAATGATCACTCACATTATGGCAACAAAGTAAAAAATATATCATGCTATTTAAACACTATATATGTATTGTCCCCCATTGTAGAAGACGTCAAGTACATGTCATTGTATAATACAGCCACATCGAAATTACAGTGCATCCTACAGAAACATTCACATGTCAGTACATCACACAGCCACTTTGACATGACAGTACATCACACAGCCACTTTGACATGACAGTACATCACACAGCCACATTGACATGACAGTACATCACACAGCCACATTGACATGACAGTACATCACACAGCCACTTTGACATGACAGTACATCACACAACCACTTCGACATGACAGTGCATCATACAGCCACGTTGACATGACAGTACATCATACAGCCACGTTGTGTAAAATTTATGGAAAGCTTCCGCAACAAGATCTCGTAAAAAATGGTAAGCACTAATCTGGTGATGAAAGTAAAGTGCATGCACCTAGCATTAGCAAAAAACTCATACTCTTACGCGGTCCTACCATCATCACTGCAATTCTCTCTTCATTATCTAAATCAGTTCTTCCATGCATCAACTCCTCATCAACACTTCTCTGCATCAACTCCTCACCAACTCTTCTCTGCATCAACCCCTCACCAACTCTTCTCTACATCAACCCTTCACCAACTCTTCTGTACATCAACCCTTCACCAACTCTTCTCTGCATCAACCACTCACCAACTCTTCTCTGCATCAACTTCTCACCAACTCTTCTCTGCATCAACTTCTCACCAACTCTTCTCTGCATCAACCCCTCACCAACTCTTCTCTGCATCAACCACTCACCAACTCTTCTCTGCATCAACCCCTCATCAACTCTTCTATGCATCAACCCCTCATCAACACTTCTCTGCATCAACCCCTCACCAACTCTTCTCTGCATCAACCCTTCACCAACTCTTCTCTATATCAACCCTCACCAACTCTTCTCTGCATCAACCCTTCACCAACTCTTCTCTATATCAACCCTCACCAACTCTTCTCTGCATCAACTTCTCACCAACTCTTCTCTGCATCAACCCCTCATCAACTCTTCTCTGCATCAACTCCTCACCAACTCTAACCACTCATCAATTGTTCTCTGCATCAACCCCTCACCAACTCTAACCACTCATCAATTGTTCTCTGCATCAACCCTTCACCAACCCCGAATCTCTACTACTTTTTTTCGTTTCTTCAAACCCTCTTAAAGCTCAACTGTTAACCCCTGTCAAAGCTCATGGTCTAACCCCTCTCATTATGCATCTAAGTTCTCGAACTTACATCTTCATACAAACTAGCCCTAGGCATTATCCGAATACTCCAAGTCAGGAAGGAACTCCCACCTGCACATTGTCATCCTCTTTTCTTTCTTTCCTTACCCCCTCCTTCTCTTTAAGTGGCAATTCAATTGGTGTAAGTGATCACGTCTTTCATCAAATTCCACTTATGAGCATTCCTTATTTTATTGTTAGCTTTTTCTTCATGTACCTTAGTGGAAGATAGATTCTGATGAGTGGAGACCTTATCGATGATTGTACTTTTGATTTCTTAGTAAGCACAGTAATACAGCATTTATATTGTGAAGCTTTATATAATAATATCCTTCAATGACATGAGAAAAATATTAATATCTAAACAAATTACAAACAATTTAAAAATGAGAATTATAAAATGCTACATCTATTCCATATTAATGTATGGCTCAGAAACATGGACACTAAATAAACAATTAGAAGACAAAATTGATGCCTTTGAGATGTGGGTATATAGAAGAATAGGGAGAACATCATGGAAAGAGAAGAAAACAAATAAAGAGGTGCTAAAGACACTTAATATGAAGAAAGAACTACTAAGAGAAATAAAGATCAGGCAAATAAAATACTTTGGACACATTAAAAGACATGACACCCTATTGAAGACCTTACTTGAGGGTAAAGTCAAAGGGAAGCGAGCAAGAGGTAGGCAGAGATACAAGTGGGAGAGTAAAATTACACGATGGACAGGTTACAGTCTAGCAGAGTGCACCACCAAGACAAGAGACAGGAGATGTTGGAGATACGTTGCAGCCAACCTTCGTTGCGGAGACGGCACTTGATGATGATGATATAGTGAAGCAAGCTGTTTTTCCCCCCACGAATCTGAACTCATCTTGGTTATATTGTGACATATTGCTATCTTCCCAACAATATAATGCCATTTTAATAGCATTTGGTCAAAGAGCATGAGACCATGGTCCGCTGGATCAGCAATCAACCACCAACAATGGTATATTGCTATAAGATAGTGAAGCGCGTGGAAGAATGGCTAAAACTCGTATCATATGATTATGAGATCTTAGGTTCAAATATCAGTTGGGACTCCATTTTTGTCTTTCATGTGTAAAATAAAAATCGTTCCTGCACACGACGTAGCGACCGCTATTAAATCTTTTACTGCCTTTATTAAATAAAAATCGTTCCTGCACACGAGTAGCGACCGCTACGGCATTACTGCCTTTATTAAATAAAATAAAAACGATTAGACCAAGTTAACAATACATATCATAACTCGATGTCCAGTCTTCTTCTTCTTCTTCTCGTTCACAGTTTGACATGTCTACACAGAAAGTCCTGTTTTCTTAATAAATGTTGCTGTATTTGAAAGCTTATCAGTGTTCCCATACATCTTTCTGTTGATATCCATCTCTGTCCAGTGAAAATGAATGAATTTATTTCTGGGCAAAGACAATTTGGCCGCAACCTCGAAGATGCCTTGTGATGTGACAAATTTAAAAAAACAAACATTGTGTGTGCTTGGACACACTTGCTTGAAGTCCGTTTTTGGTTGTTCAAAATTTTAAAAAGACACATTTTTGTGTCTTTGATACACCAGTAACTTATTTATCAGTTCTTTCTGATTGCAATTCCACAATATAAACCAATAGATTGCAAGGAAATATGCCCCTCTAGGTAATGTTTACGTTTTATTTTATAGGTCTGTATTGGAGATGGTGGTGGCTCTACTGTTTTTTGTTGTTGTTGTTCTTCTTCTTCTTCTGCGTTCATTCTCAAACTCAAACTGGATCTAGCTGGATCATGGTCCTGCTAGATTTCCAGCAGGATGTAGTCCAGAAAATGGAAATGCGTTGTGTCGCCGTTTTATTTGCGCCAATGGCCCGACACATCCGTCTTCGGCGGGATTGTTGTTCAGAATTTCTGTGTGAAGTTTTCAATCTTTCTGACTGCAACTCCACAATATGAATACGTGATGTTGTCTTGTTCAGAATTTCTGTGTAGAGAGTTCTCAATATTTCTGACTGCAACTCCACAATATGAATCCGTGATGTTGTCTTGTTCAGAATTTCTTTGTAGAGAATCTTTGGTTGTATTTACTCGTATTTAGTAATATGGTTTGACTTATATCTTGCAAAACATGACATGCAGTGTTCCAAAACAGGGCATGCAGTATGTTTCCAGTTGCAAAACTGAAAGGAGTTGGTTCGTGCGACTGTCATAAATGTTGCATGCCTTTTCTCTTGGCAGGTCATGTACAAGCTAAGTTCCTTAATTTAAATTCTTTCAAAATAAAAAAAATTTCATCCTTATTGGGAGTTGATCCTTGGATATGTCGGATGTGAGACCACGCGCTAACCTCACGACTGGGCCATACAACCGGGTATAACACTTTCAGATGTTTGAGATAACAAAAATATCAAATATAGCCACACGGAACAGAAACCGGTTGACAAGGAGAGATTGTGTACACATGGTTTGCCGGGCATTTTATTCTGCCAAGACAAAGTACAGGCGGAAGATTCCTAATTTCTGATGCGTTGATGATTGCTTGCATGGCACAGATTACATTAGGAGTATGAAAAGATTTGGTTGAGGGATGGTCCCCATTTTCGTACATTGTTTATCTTCTAGAGGTGCTAGTGAAGGATGATGTCCGAGTTACAGGACACATCTGCTGCCTGAGTGACTCAATGTTTAAATGCCTGTTATATTTTTTTTTTTTGTAATTAAGGTGCGTTTTTGAAGTAGTTTTGCGACGATGAATTATTTAATGATGGTAATTTGGGAAGAAAATTTGTGTAAAGATTGAAATATGAATCAGTTGAATTGTGTGAGAAAACGAAGTAGTTTGTAAAGATGAAAATGAAACAGTTGCAATGTGTGAGAATTTAAAGGAGTTTGTAAAGATGAAATATGAAACAGGTGGATTGTGTGAGATAACGAAATAGTTTGTAAAGATTAACTTTGTGTGGTTCAAATTAATTAAGGAAACCATGTAATACAGTCGATATCCATGTTCTATATGCAAATGCACCACCTTCTTCAATACAAGATCTCTCAAGATGACTCCTTTCGTTTCTGATTATCCGAGTGCTTCCTGTTCGTCTTTTATACTTGGAATCGCATGCCAGAAATAGCCAAGGCCAACACATTGATTGCACGGAGAACCCCCCCCCCCAGCCCCCCCCCCACCAGGCCATTTTTACGTTACAGTTGAGAGATCTTCTATTGAAGAAGGTAGTAACAAATGAGAAGATATCTCAACCATGTCATTTGACACTTCCAACAGAAAATTTAAACATGACGCGAGATGCCCATTTTGATTATTTCCGTGAATTTCGTTTTTCGGCCTTGGCTATTTTTAACATGGGACTCGAAGTATACACATAGTGACCAACAGAAATCACAACAATAATAAAAAAACGTTACTAATGAAGTCCTAGTTAATTTGTACATAGATCTTCTATACAACTGACGGTCATATTTTAACCAAATAGGAAATGAGTGGACATAAACGGTTATAGACGTGATCGTCTTCAAATAAAGTCCTTTCCACTGAATCAATTAAGACCAAATTCGTTAAATTTATTCTTATTATTATTGGATTTTTGATTGGTTACTATTTACATACTTGGAATCACATGTCAAATATAGCCAAGACCACTCCACCAAGTATATAAATAGTGACCAACCGAAAACCCAACAAATCCGATCACGTGATCACTCTAAACAAACAGTTCTTACTTGAGACGGTGTGATAAAGCCGAGACAGTGGGTGTGTAGAAATCCTGTCCGCAGAATTAATTAGACCTTCATTCGTTCCAGTTCTCGATCTTTCTCTAGTTTTTCTTTGGTTACTATTTGTTTATTTTGAATCGAATGCGAATAATAGCAAATGCCATATATATAATGAGCGATCGAAAGATCAACACATAATCAAAAACATTACCAATGAAGGCCTAATTAATTCTGTTGAATGGTCTTTACGGAGGAAGGTCATAACTTATGACTCTCGTCACTATGAAACGTAATGGCTAATAGGAAATCATGCCTTACTAATGACTTATTTGACTATTTCTGTTATTTTCAATGTTCACTATTAGTATACTTCATGTAACAAGAAATGAAAATCACGGAAACAGTCAAGCGAGTCATTTTAGAGGCTTGATTTTTCATTAGCCAATAGGTTTATATTGCAGCGGGTCACGAGATTTACACATAAAGCATAAAATGATAGTGTGCTTTCAAATGAGGAGTTCCTCTCTATATATACGTTCCTATTGACTAAGGTTTATCTGTTGTATAATAGTTGGGTCCATGATCGGTTCTATCGTTTGATGTAAAATTACAATGGTAAATGTCTGCCACCATGTGAGAGATAGTCATTGATGCCTCTGTTACATTATGGAACTAATTGGTGATTATAGAGAATAAATTGTAAATGGTTCAATCACATATCATGTGCCTACCTAGCTCACAGTTTTTAAGTAATCTGTTCGATAATAATTTTGTAATAGTTTGCGATGTAATCGGGGATTGTAATTTTTTTTAGTAATTTCTGACGTCACTCAGTCGGTTCAATTCCATTAGCGAAATGGCTGCCGTGTTGATGCTGAGCTTCCCTCTACTACTGGCCCACCTGCCTAACCCGAAAATATAACCCTACCTTTATAATCCAAGTTGGTTGGTTCACACCGATGCAATCCTCCTACATAAACACCGCTCTCCCCCTCCCCCCATTTCTTGTCACTAGTTGCATCGATCTCGGTCTACGCACTGAGACCCCCTCCCGCCTCTTTTGTGTGGTCCTGGTGGCCGGGGGTGGGAGCTCTCAGTGCGTAGCGCGCAGATTGATGCATTTTTGCAGCAATCCCTAACGTCCACGATCATCACGTCTCCGATGCGCATTCGTGAAATGAAATCGTAACATAATTCATTATCCGCTAAAATTAGCCATTTTGATTTTGTGGCAACACAGCCTGCTTGCAATTTCCCTGAAGACACGAAAACTGCGTGCACTATAGTAAACTTTGAATGAAGCTGCGCATAACAAACGTCGTTCACATTTCGGAAATTTAGGTAGGCGCATGATATGTGATTGAATCTTGTCAATTTATAGTACATTTTAGTGATGATGGCGGTGTTGGTCGTGATAATGATGATTATTATGATAATGATGATTATGATGATGGTGGTGGTGGTTGTGATGTCAATGATACAAAACCTCATTAAAGTTTGACCTTCTCATTATTTTTCCCTAGCCCATGATTGTTGTCATCATCAAGTGCCATCTCCACTGATATGTTTTTTTGCAATTTACCAATAACATCGTCTGGCTATTGTCTTTGTGGTACACTCTTACAGACTGTATCATTTTCATTTTGCTATATTTCACTTCCATCTTGTGATGTTTCACTTCCATATTGTGATGTTTCACTTCCATATTGTGATGTTTCACTCTCATTTTGTGATGTTTCACTCCCATATTGTGATGTTTCACTCTCATTTTGTGATGTTTCACTCCCATCTTGTGATGTTTCACTCTCATCGAGCGATGTTTTGATACTCTCTTGCACTTCTCCCATAAACGCTACCTTCAAGTAAGTTATTCAAAAATATGTCTTTTAATATTTTCTTCCTCTTCAGTGTTCATTCTCAAACTCCCGCTGGAGATCTCTTGTAGCAGGACACTGGTCCTACTAGATTTCCAACAGGATCTAACCCAGAGAATAGAAATGCTTTTTTGTAGCGCATTTTTATATGCGCCATTGACCCGATACATCCATCTTGCGGGTTTTCATATGTTCATAAATATTTATTTGTTTGATTTATATTTCCTTTATTATGTTTCTATGCTCAGTGTTCTCAATGGTAATACTCCTACATGTTGTCAGGGTGCAGTCCTCAGCTCTGTGGCAGAATGGTAAAGAACTCGTTGTGACGGCCAAGGTACCAAGTTCGATTCCCACCACAAGCAATTGTGCATCCGGACGGTTGAGGAAAGAATGACAAACTACTAGACGTAATCATATTGCCTAGAAAATAACTACAGACAAAAATTGCTGAGTTGATAGCTACGGCCTCAATTGGATACACCACCAATTTTTTTAATCCTGAGAAAAATCTCACAATAATCTGCTCTAGAGCTTACAAAAACTTGAAAATCCATCGAAGATCGGGATAACAATAAATGGCAGGGCACAAGTATCAATACGCCATCGAACAACACAATAGTAGTTAAGATAGGTACACGGAACTACTTTGGCCTCAACATAGAGGAGAATGAAACGATTCGGTGACTTCATGACAATGAAGTCATATTGGCCAGCATCAGCAAGAACATATAACATGAGAATGAAAATACCAAGAAACAGATGAAGACTGTGGTAGTCTGTGGCTATGTTGATTGCGACGCAGGACAATAGAAAATGTTACTTACGTGACACGTAAAAGATGCATGTATGACTGGTTAGTTCGAGTTTGTTGACCGGGGTGTAAGCACACGAACCGGTTCTCTTATTCGTCTAGTCTACTATACTAGTGATATGGTTACAAACGTTCACCTTTTAGAGAAGTTGTAAAAACACTGAACGTATTAATTATCAACTCTGCAGTCGGATATGCCGGGCTAATGACGCACATGAAACTGTGACTCAGGGCATTTATTTCCATTCTCTAGACTGCAGCATGCAGAAAAATCTGGTAGGACGATTGTACTGTAATAAGATGGGAGTTTGAGAATGAATTGTTAAACAATGTACAATGACATTATACATTAGTGATATATTACACTATTAACTCATTCGACATTGCACTGGATTATTGTCCCAAGGTTCCTGGTTCAAGTCTTTATGTTATCATTCTTCGTGAATATTGAAAAAAATGGGTAAAATTGCGTTAAAGAATAATAAATTAAGGATATGCAGTTTTACAGAAAAATCTTAAAACCCTTGGGAAGTTGTGTAGTCTAATATAAACCTTGGAAAGTTGTATAGTCTAATATAAACCTTAGGAAGTTGTATAGTCTAATATAAACCTTGGGAGGTTACATATAATAATATAAACGTTGGGAAGTTATAGAGACTATTAGGGTGACAGAGTCAACATCAGCGGTGTTTTTAACACGCGAACACGGAAGCTATGATACATAGTTTAACACGCGAACACGGAAGCGATGATAGTTTAACACGCGAACACGGAAGCGATGATACATAGTTTAACACGCGAACACGGAAGCGATGATACATAGTTTAACACGCGAACACGGAAGCGATGATACATAGTTTAACACGCGAACACGGAAGCGATGATACATAGTTTAACACGCGAACACGGAAGCGATGATACATAGTGTAACACGCGAACACGGAAGTGATTATACATAGTTTAACACGCGAACACGGAAGCTATGATACATAGTTTAACACGCGAACACGGAAGCGATGATAGTTTAACACGCGAACACGGAAGTGATAATACATAGTTTAACACGCGAACACGGAAGTGATAATACATAGTTTAACACGCAAACACGGAAGTGATAATACATAGTTTAACACGCAAACACGGAAGTGATAATACATAGTTTAACACGCGAACACGGAAGTGATAATACATAGTTTAACACGGGTACACGGAAGCGAAAATACATAGTTTAACACTGGTACACGGAAGCGATCATACAGTTTAACATGCGTACACGGAAGCAATCATACATAGTTTAACACGGGTATGACACAAAGCTCAGAAACTTCCCCATTGCACATAGGAAGTAAGAGCTAATCGCTTGTAATTCCTGGGATTATCAAATAAACAAAAACAAACAAGGAAGCGAATATACATTTTAACAAAAGAATGAAAAGGTAGAGAGTTGAAGCACGTAGGACATTTGAATTGATATAAAGTACACAGACGTAAGGTTGGATGGTTGGATGTATAGATGCAGGGACAAAAAGCAGCTAAACAATGTAAACGCGACCAGGTAGGCTGAATACAATTCACAACAACGTCAAAACCGAAATAAATGTTGTTTTTATAAAAAAGAAGTAGGGGAGCCGAAGCCATAACTTTTCCAAGCTATTTAAGTTTATGTGCCGGTTGTCCAGACACATCCTGACAGGTAGGTTGACAGACGTATGGACAGAGAGACACATATACAGATAGAGATACGGCCATATAGAGAAACAGATAGACAGATAGATACACGAATATGCAGATAGATAAAAAAAATGGATGGATGATCTGGCAGAAGATGACGACATAGAACATGAAGGTGACTTCCTGCCACCATGCCATGTCAGCAGTTGAATTTATCGCCAACGCAGGGACAAGAATTTGTGGAGATTCTTATCGCCTTCAACAGCAGACACGGTACATGAAGATAATCACGTTATTTTATTATCACCATTATTCCTACACTGCGATTGACTCGGTATAACTGCATACATATTTCATTGGTACGTACTTTTTTATCATAAACATTTCAGTTTTATTTCTGATCATTTTAATTGTTTCTAATGTTACAATTAACAATAATTAAGGTCATTATTTATTTTAATACAACACTTCGTTAATTTTAATGTTGGATTATGCTTTAATACGTTGTTTCTTTGTTCTGTGTTGGTTTAAAATCAAGCAAACTATATACACATTAATGTACAATAATTTTGACACTTCTTCCGCCATTATCTTGTCTCAGTTGCCATAACAACCAAACTTTGTCTCACAGTTGCCAGATAAACCAAACAACAACAGCCGAACCAAAGCAAAGGTTTCTAGATTCTCCGCAAATTCGGCAACCGCTTTCAGCAAGAAAGTTCTACTCTTTCAGCATGGAAGACCAGATTTGGCATTTCAACCCCTCTCGGGTACCGGGCCATGACATTTTGCTAAAAGACGCAGGAGTGAAGAAAACACAGCACATACTGTAGACCGCAAACACCCGGAGTAATAGGACTTCTCTGCCGGCCTCTTCTTGTGTGGTCACAACAGGGAGTAACGCACGTGCGGAGAAAAGAGAGACCACATTTAACTTCTATTTTTTTCACCTTCATACTTTTTAATAATAAATAAAATTACACGGGAATGTGCTCCCGACCATACCCGCATTCATTTAGTAAAACACAATCGTTACTTAGTCCTTATAAATGTACTAGAAATATAATATTGTATGTAAAGTAGAAAAGGTGTGCGCCATCACTCATACTTAGAAATGTTTCTCACCTGCGTTTCACCTGCTCCAATGCATGTATTGATATATACATTTGTAATAGATTTATGAACGATGGCACAAGATGTCTACAGGATACGTTTGGTCGCAAATCTCACTAAAAATGAGGTAATGCTAGGATAGTATGGATCGTTGGAGGGAGGGAGGGGATAAAAACAAAACGTTGTTTGAAACTGTGATTACTCGCTCAACTAAGATCAAATCATCATCATCATCATTCCGGATGTTGTTGTGTTATTTCTGTTAAGTTATTTCTCTCTTCTTTTTCTCTGCACGGATTTAGAGCGAGATATTACTATTGTTACTTTTTTTTCTAACTCTTACTGGTTAGCAGGATGTAATCCAAAGAGTGGACCGCGATCCATTTCACTTGTATGTCTCCACTGTATAGTGGACCGCAATCTATTCCACTTGTATGTCTCCACTGTATAGTGGTTCGCGTTCTATTTAATTTTTATGTCTCCATTGTATAGTGGACCGCGATCTATTTCACTTGTATGTCTCCACTGTATAGTGGTCCGCAATCTATTTCATGTGTATGTCTCCACCGTATAGTGGACCGCGATCTATTCCACTTGTATGTCTCCACTCTATAGTGGTTCGCGATCTATTTCACTTGTCGCCACTGTATAGTGGGGAGAGATCTATTTCACTTGTATGTCTCCACTGTATAATGGACCGCGATCTATTTCACTTGTCGCCACTGTATAGTGGACCGCGATCTATTTCACTTGTCGCCACTGTATAGTGGACCGCGATCTATTTGACGTGTATGTCTCCACTTTATAGTGGACCGCGATCTATTTCACTTGTACGTCTTCACTATATAATGGACCGCGATCTATTTCATCTGTATGTCTCCACTGTATAGTGGGCCGAGATATATTCCACTTGTATGTCTCCACTGTATAGCTGTTTGATATATGTTTCACTTGTATGTCCTCATTGTTTAATGACCGCGATCTATTTTACTTGTCGCCACTGTATAGTGGGGAGAGATCTATTTCACTTGTATGTCTCTACTGTATAATGGACCGCGATCTATTTCACTTGTCGCCACTGTATAGTGGACCGCGATTTATTTCACTTGTATGTCTCCACTGTATAATGGACCGTGATCTATTTCACTTGTATGTCTCCACTGTATAATGGACCGCGATTTATTTCACTTGTCGCCACTGTATAGTGGGGAGAGATCTATTTCACTTGTATGTCTCCACTGTATAATGGACCACGATCTATTTCACTTGTCGCCACTGTATAGTGGACCGCGATTTATTTCACTTGTATGTCTCCACTGTATAATGGACCGTGATCTATTTCACTTGTATGTCTCCACTGTATAATGGACCGCGATCTATTTCACTTGACGCCACTGTATAGTGGACCGCGATCTATTTCACTTGTATGTCTCCACTGTATAATGGACCGCGATCTATTTCACTTGTCGCCACTGTATAGTGGACCGCGATCTATATCACTTGTATGTCTCCACTGTATAATGGACCGCAATTATCTCACATGTCGCCACTGTATAGTGGACCGCGATCTATTTCACCTGTATGTCTCCACTGTATAGTGGACCGCGATCTATTTCACCTGTATGTCTCCACTGTATAGTGGACCGCGATCTATTTCACCTGTATGTCTCCACTGTATAGTGGACCGCGATCTATTTCACCTGTATGTCTCCACTGTATAGTGGACCGCGATCTATTTCACCTGTATGTCTCCACTGTATAGTGGACCGCGATCTATTTCACCTGTATGTCTCCACTCTATAGTGGTTCAAGAAATATATCGTTTCCTATCTACATTACTGTGTCTCAACTGGGCCGCAGCATGTCACCACGAGTGTTTTGAAACAAGTAGGATGCGTGTTTGGCTTCTACAGCTATTGAGGGACACTATGTGTTTGTTTGGTGTGACGGGGTAGCTTGTGAACAATAAAACTGTACAGGAAATAAGAATTCAGAAAAACTGTATTTTCTACATTTCATTTTGCTCGTGTTACCGAGGCCTCCCCCCCCCCCCTCCTCAACCGGTAACACAACACAGAGTTTTAAAAAATTGGTAATTTATTCCGATATTCGGTTTATTACGGGAGCAATGGTCAGATTTCAATTTTTCAATATTCTGCCTATTTACATTGAGCTTTCGCGACCTCACTGAACTCAGATTAAAAAGACCATAGGTCTGCATCGATTTGCGTACTACGAGCCTTCCGCCACCCAAGGGTTATCCCCGCGGGGGGGGGGGGGGCTCTCAGTGTGTATCCTGCAGAACGCCGGATTCGCCAATAGTCTTAGCTACTGTGAAATGCGTCTTTATTGATATTCGTTAAATAGTATTAATAAGTATTTATTTCGTATAAAATGTGACCACTGCTTTCCGTAATGTACCCTATGTCATACTCAGGATGTAGACATCGACCGAGAATAATATCCTATTCTTCTTCTTCTTCTTCTTCTGCGTTCGTTCTCAAACTCCTGCAGATCAGCAGGATGTAGTCCGGAGAACGGAATGCGTTGTGTCATGGTTTACAGCATTGCTGTGATATCTGTGCCTTTCGGCCAGACTCATCCGACTTCAGCATGGCTTTGGGTCACTGACCCTATATGGGATGGGACAGCCAACTCGATCCCATAACCTCCTTAGTCGCCTTTTACGACATGCGTGGAAGGTAAACAGTGTTGCTATTATTTGCTCCCCTTTCGGGCCAAGGTAACATACAGGCGATATCCTATTCAATCAGAATTCTTTGGCTGTAGTGATTTTCTAGAAAAATATAAATATTTTCAGTATTTTGCCATTGCTTTCAACAACTCAAACCCCCCCCCCCCTCCCCCAAACTCCAGTTTCATTAAAGAGTGACCTTTGAGGGTACTTATCAGACCTTTGCACAGAATTGATTAGTGCTTCATCCATTGCGTTTTTTATCATTGTCGTGGTTTTCGTTGGTAAGTATTTATATACGTGGATTCACCTTGACTATTTTGATCATGCTAATCCAAGTATAGAAATAGTGACTAACGAAAAACACGACAATAATAAAAAAAATTCATTTTGTGCAGAGGTCCTCTGTACCACACACGATCATGGTTTGAGCAACAATTAATATACCATCAGTCTACAACCTAGATCTTTACACCGACATCTCCGGTGTCAGTCTGATCTGTCAAATTAACACTGCCATCGGATTTTACCATCAGATTACACGCTCATATAAACAAAGACAGTTTCATGCGCAACATAATTTGACATGCCTTGTGCGTGACTAACATGTTTTTTTGTGAGTATTAAAGTACATTTTCTTACACGAGATCCCTGCGCCGCTATAATTCCAACAGACGTGTGTTAGCAGCTCATAAATCAGATACCAGATTTCCAAGGGCCAATTTGCCGAGTGGGTTGGTAGATTACTGTCCCTGACAGGAGAGCGCGTGCGTTATGTTATTTAAATCGTTGTATGTAAACATTTCGTCCGCCAATCAGAACGCGCGATTTAAAGTCTCGTATGAGCAGGACCAAAATGACTTCTGACAAGATACTGTGTGTTTTAGGTAGGTAGATTTTATGGTTCATGGACGATAGTAGATGATTGTTAATCTTGTCTGATAATGTCGACCTAGTTTTATAGATATAGAAGTCCCATCATGCAGTGCAACAAGTACAGATGTCTGTGACGGTTTCCTGGTTAGAATTCTAGCGACGATTAGAAACGGCACCTATAATGTATTGGTGAGTAGAGTGGTAGAAAGCTCACAGTACTGAACTGTAGAAAGTGGATGCTATATTGGCGAGTAGAGTGGTAGAAAGCTCACAGTACTGAACTGTAGAAAGTGGAGGCTATATTGGCGAGTAGAGTGGTAGAAAGCTCACAGTACTGAACTGTAGAAAGTGGAGGCTATATTGGTGAGTAGAGTGGTAGAAAGCTCACAGTACTGAACTGTAGAAAGTGGAGGCTATATTGGTGAGTAGAGTGGTAGAAAGCTCACAGTACTGAACTGTAGAAAGTGGAGGCTATATTGGCGAGTAGAGTGGTAGAAAGCTCACAGTACTGAACTGTAGAAAGTGGAGGCTATATTGGTGAGTAGAGTGGTAGAAAGCTCACAGTACTGAACTGTAGAAAGTGGAGGCTATATTGGTGAGTAGAGTGGTAGAAAGCTCACAGTACTGAACTGTAGAAAGTGGAGGCTATATTGGCGAGTAGAGTGGTAGAAAGCTCACAGTACTGAACTGTAGAAAGTGGATGCTATATTGGTGAGTAGAGTGGTAGAAAGCTCACAGTACTGAACTGTAGAAAGTGGATGCTATATTGGCGAGTAGAGTGGTAGAAAGCTCACAGTACTGAACTGTAGAAAGTGGATGCTATATTGGTGTGTGGAGTGGTAGAAAGCTCACAGTACTGAACTGTAGAAAGTGGATGCTATATTGGTGTGTGGAGTGGTAGAAAGCTCACAGTACTGAACTGTAGAAAGTGGATGCTATATTGGTGTGTGGAGTGGTAGAAAGCTCACAGTACTGACGGCACCTATAATGTAGTGAAGAGCAGAGTGGTAGAAAGCTCACAGTACTGGTCTGTAGAATGTGGATTATATTAGTCAGCAGAGTGGTAGAATGTTCACAGTACTAGACTAGTATTAGAAAGTCATAACATGACACATAGTACCAAGAAGCAAGCACAAACGAGGGTCAATTCCCCTCCACCATTAATGTTGTTACCAAATAAAGGTCACCATAACATGCAACGAAAATAAAGACAAAACACCTATTTCTACATTACTGAAATACCCATTCAATACTTACATTTGCACCACACAACCACACATTCAATACTTACATCTGCACCACACAACCACACATTCAATACTTACATCTGCACCACACAACCACACATTCAATACTTACATCTGCACCACACAACCACACATTCAATACTTACATCTACATTACTGAAAAACTCATTCAATGCTTACACCTACACCACACAACCACGTATTCAATGCTTACACCTACACCACACAACCACTTATTCAATGCTTACATCTACACCACACAACTATTTATAAATGAGAGCATAGAATAGCAACATCTACATCCTTCCATGCATGTCATAAGAGACGACTAATGAGGTTATGGGATGAAATTGACTGTCCCATCCCATATAGGATCACATTCATCCATAAGCCATACTTCTATCAGATGTGTCAGTCCGAAAGGCGCAGATATTTCAGCACATCTGTCAACAATGACAGAACGAAGTACATTCTCCTAACAACATTCTGCTACTCTGCAAGAGTTTGAGAATGTACACAGAAGAATAAGTGAGAGAGAGAGAGAGTGAGTGAGATAGTGAGAGAGAGTGAGTGAATGAGCGAACGAGAGAGAGAGTGAGAGATTGAGAAAGAGAGAATGAGAGAGCAAGTGAGAGAGGGAGAGAGAGTTATAATTAGATTGGGAGAGAGTGAGAGTGTGAGAAAGAGTGAGTGAGAGAGACTGTAAGAGGGTGAGTGATAGTGAGTTAGAGAGAGTGAGCGAGAAAGAGTGAGCGAGAGATAGTGAGTGAGAGAGAGAGAGTGAGTGAGAAAGAGTGAGCGAGAGATAGTGAGTGAGAGAGAGAGAGAGAGAGTGAGAAAGAGTGAGCGAGAGATAATGAGTGAGAGAGAGAGTGAGTGAGAAAGAGTGAGTGAGAGAGAGAGTGAGTGAGAGAGAGTGAGTGAGAGAGAGTGAGTGAGAGAGAGTGAGTGTGTGAGAGAGAGAGTGAGTGAGAAAGAGTGAGCGAGAGATAGTGAGTGAGAGAGAGAGTGAGTGAGAAAGAGTGAGAGAGAGTGAGTGAGAGAGAGAGAATGAGTGAGAGAGAGTGAGCGAGAGAGAGTGAGTGAGAGAGAGTGAGAGAGAGAGAATGAGTGAGAGAGAGTGAGTGTGTGAGAGAGAGAGTGAGTGAGAAAGAGTGAGCGAGAGATAGTGAGTGAGAGAGAGAGTGAGTGAGAAAGAGTGAGAGAGAGTGAGTGAGAGAGAGAGAATGAGTGAGAGAGAGTGAGCGAGAGAGAGTGAGTGAGAAAGAGTGAGAGAGAGAGAATGAGTGAGAGAGAGTGAGTGAGAGATAGTGAGTGAGAGAGAGATAGTGAGTGAGAGAGAGAGTGAGTGAGAGAGAGTGAGTGAGTGAGAGAGAGTGAGTGAGAGAGAGTGAGAGAGAGATTGCGATAGTGTGAGAGAGTGAGAGAGAGATTGCGATAGTGTGAGATAGTGAGAGAGAGAGTGAGAGAGAGTGAGAGAGAGTGAGAGAGAGTAAGAGAGAGTGAGAGAGAGTGAGAGAGAGATTGCGATAGTGTGAGAGAGTGAGAGAGAGAGTGAGAGAGAGATTGCGATAGTGTGATAAAGTGAGAGAGAGAGTGAGAGAGAGTGAGAGAGAGCGTGAGAGAGAGTGAGAGAGAGAGTGAGAGAGAGATTGCGATAGTGTGAGAGAGTGAGAGAGAGATTGCGATAGTGTGAGAGAGTGAGCGAGTGAGAGAGAGGCAATTATCTTTTATTGGACCTATTCATTCCAGAAAATGTAAAACGGTGAGGAAAAGTTCACGCAAAAATACCGGAGATTTTCAGTAGAACACAAACGAAATAAACAAAACAAGGATAAAATGCATGATTCGAATGAATATTAGAAACGAGAAAACACCGGAATCAGACAATAGAACATGCAGGAGTAAAGAAGGAAAACAGACAGATACTAGAAACATATCCGTGTTGAATAAATAAGTAAGTAAAAATGTTACACATTCTGAAAGTAACAAGCCAGGATTTGTAACAGATGAACACTCGGGAACACAAGTTCCACTGTTCTTTGAGTGATGCTGAACGGTCGTCTACGAGAATGCATCGCGTGGTTTTCAATAAGAGATAACCGCTTGGTCCCTTATTCTGTACTTCATACATTTCTCATTCTATTTTGGGGGGCGTTTTTCTCTTTTCTCGTCTTTTTCACACCCCGCATCAACTTGTAAACAAGGGCATCAATGATCTGGTTCCGAATGAATTCTTGAAGGGTGGGTCATCGTGTTTGAATGTAGGACAAATTGTGTAACGTTGGATGTGTGGTGGGTGTCAATGTCAAGACTACATAGCGATGGATGAGTGGGTGTGTGGTGAAGGTGTGAGAAGCGAGCGTTGAATAGTAGTGGATAATATGTTGAGTCGCCCGTGTGTTGTCGGGGCCCGAAAGGGGAGCAAAGAATAGCAACACTGTTTGCCTTCCATGCATGTCGTACGAGGCGACTAAGGAGATTGTGGGATGGAGTTGGCTGTCCCATCCCATATAGGGTCAGAGACCCAAAGCCTTGCTGAAGTCGGATGTGTCAGGCTGAAAGGCGCAGATATCGCAGCACTGCTGTAAATCATGACATGACGTATTCCGTTCTCTGGACTACTTCCTGTTGATCTACAGGAGTATGAGAACGAACGCAGAAGAAGAAGAATATGTTGAGTGTTGTATGTGTGAGAAGTGGATATATATATGGATGTGTGGATGAGTGGGTGAATGAAGTAGATGTTATGGCTAAAGAGGGATATATGCGTTGGTGTAGATGCAAGTACGGAATAAGTGGTGTAGATGTAAGTACAGAATGAGTGGTGTAGATGTAAGTACAGAATGAGTGGTGTAGATGTAAGTACAGAATGAGTGGTGTAGATGTAAGTACAGAATGAGTGGTGTAGATGTAGGTACAGAATGAGTGGTGTAGATGTAAGTACAGAATGAGTGGTGTAGATGTAAGTACAGAATGAGTGGTGTAGATGCAAGTACGGAATAAGTGGTGTAGATGTAAGTACAGAATGAGTGGTGTAGATGTAAGTACAGAATGAGTGGTGTAGATGTAAGTACAGAATGAGTGGTGTAGATGTAAGTACAGAATGAGTGGTGTAGATGTAGGTACAGAATGAGTGGTGTAGATGTAGGTACAGAATGAGTGGTGTAGATGTAAGTACAGAATGAGTGGTGCAGATGTAAGTACAGAAGGAGTGGTGCAGATGTAAGTACAGAATGAGTGGTGTAGATGTCAGTACAGAATAAGTGGTGTAGATGTAAGTACAGAATGAGTGGTGTAGATGTAAGTACAGAAGGAGTGGTGTAGATGTAAGTACAGAATGAGTTGTGTAGATGTAAGTACAGAATAAGTGGTGTAGATGTAAGTACAGAAGGAGTGGTGTAGATGTAAGTACAGAAGGAGTGGTGTAGTTGTAAGTACAGAATGAGTGGTGTATATATAGGATGAATTGGAATATAAGGTTTGGTGAGGGAATATCGTAAATATACGGATTGAATGAACGGCTGAATAGTACAGGTGTAGATGTAATAATTAAATGAATGATTGAATTGTGTAGATGTAATAATTAAATGAATGATTGAATTGTGTAGATGTAATAATTAAATGAATGATTGAATTGTGTATATGTAATAATTAAATGAATGATTGAATTGTGTAGATGTAAGAATTAAATGAATGATTGAATTGTGTAGATGTAAGAATTAAATGAATGATTGAATTGTGTAGATGTAAGAATTAAATGAATGATTGAATTGTGTAGATGTAAGAATTAAATGAATGATTGAATTGTATAGATGTAAGAATTAAATGAATGATTGAATTGTGTAGATGTAAGAATTAAATGAATGATTGAATTGTGTAGATGCAAGAATTAAATGAATGATTGAATTGTGTAGATGTAAGAATTAAATGGATGATTGAATTGTGTAGATGTAATAATTAAATGAATGATTGAATTGTGTAGATGTAATAATTAAATGAATGATTGAATTGTGTAGATGTAATAATTAAATGAATGATTGAATTGTGTAGATGTAAGAATTAAATGAATGATTGAATTGTGTAGATGTAACAATTAAATGAATGATTGAATTGTATAGATGTAATAATTAAATGAATGGTGTCGATGTAAGAACTGAATGTGTGGTTGAATAATGCAAATGTAAGATTTAAATTAGTTATTCAATGATTTCAATGTAACAATTGAATAATATATATATATTTATAAAATTCCATTCCTTTAATTGCAAAGAACTTAAGTATATATTTTCCATTTTATCGATTGTTTCTTCTCGTTCTTCTTCCTTGACTGAAATAAAATAGTTGTGATTGTTGGTCAAAAGTTGCCAAAATTATTCATGAAAAATATAATCATTACTGTAGTAGGTGTGCCACTTTGGAAATACCAAAATACATTTTTCGTCGGCAATCTCTTTTCTCAATCATTCTTTTCGATAGTAAACAATCTTATAATCCCTTAATAGTACACATTTCTTTGTCCTCCTTTTCTCTCGTCTCCTCTACCCTTGTTATTGACAGTTAATGCCTACGGTCCTTTACTGGATCATAATAAAGGCTTCAAAACAATCTTCTATACGCAATGATTTGGATTATCGCTGCGCTTTCTTTGGCTATTATTTCTATCTGTGTGTCCGATGTAAACGTCTCCACAACATTCACGGAGAGAGTCCACAACATTCACGGAGAGAGTCCACAACATTCACGGAGAGAGTCCACAACATTCACGGAGAGAGTCCACAACATTCACGGAGAGAGTCCACAACATTCACGGAGAGAGTCTACAACATTCACGGAGAGAGTCCACAACATTCACGGAGAGAGTCCACAACATTCACGGAGAGAGTCCACAACATTCAAGGAGAGAATCCACAACATTCACGGAGAGAGTCCACAACATTCACGGAGAGAGTCCACAACATTCACGGAGAGAGTCCACAACATTCACGGAGAGAGTCCACAACATTCACGGAGAGAGTCCACAACGTGATGTATTACCGGTGCAGGATTTACGTATAAGCTACACAAGCTTAGAGGGTCCACCACCGAAATATTTTAGTTTAACCTTCTAGGTATCCGAAAATCATATTTGGCACTGACATATAATATCTGGACTTATAAAGGGTCCCCATATCTTAGGGCCTTATCAAGTCTAAAGTAGGCCCTGCGTATTACGGCTTGTTTCATTTTAATCGTAGGCATTTACTGTAGATAGCCACCCTTCGGTGCTCCATATTAGTCAGTCATGGAAAATGAATCTTTATCTTTTTTTAGTCAGTCATGGAACAATTAGTCAGTCATGGAAAATGAATCTTTTTCTTCTTTTTAGTCAGTCATGGAAAAATTAGTCAGTCATGGAAAATGAATCTTTTTCTTCTTTTTCACGAATTGCCCCAAGCGGCACACCTTAGCGACCTTTCACCACGAACAGAATTATTCTTGTTGTCCTCCAAGGAAATGTGTTTTCTCACCTCCATGTATGTGTAATTCTTATATTATGTGTAATAATTGCTAAATAATCATCTGCAACATTAGTTTTCAAAATCTGTATTGTTTTCCCTATGTCCTAGGCAAATGTCCTACACTCACATCTGTACAAAAACGGAGTAGATATAAGTTTTATTAAAGATTTATATTGGTTGATTTTCACTGATGTAAGCATTTTGTTCTTCCATACATTACTAAGTCTGGACATCGCAGTAAATGCTATTTCAATGATGTTTATGCTGAGCAGGTTCGAATCCGGTTCATGGCGCCGTGTTTGTGAAGTCTATTCTTCGTGTATAAGTATTCCTTTATTGTCGATAGCCACGACTATCTCACAGAATGCCGAGTCCCATTATGCGTTAGGGGTGATTGATAGCGAAGAAGGATATTATGTACTGTATGTACTAACCAAGAAATAACAAATGGAAACTATATGGGAGATAGCTAGGTAAGGGATAACGGGCTATCATAGCTAGTATAGGGATAACGGGCTATCATAGCTAGTATAGGGATAGCGGGATATCATAGCTAGTATAGGGATAACGGGCTATCATAGCTAGTATAGGGATAACGGGCTATCATAGCTAGGTAAGGGATAACGGGCTATCATAGCTAGTATAAGAATAACGGGCTATCATAGCTAGTATAGGGATAACGGGCTATCATAGCTAGTATAGGGATAATGAGCTATCATAGCTAGGTAAGGGATAATGAGCTATCATAGCTAGTATAGGGATAATGAGCTATCATAGCTAGTATAGGGATAACGGGCTATCATAGCTAGTATAGGGATAATGAGCTATCATAGCTAGTATAGGGATAACGGGCTATCATAGCTAGTATAGGGATAATGAGCTATCATAGCTAGTATAGGGATAACGGGCTATATAATATATTTGCAAATTGTGACATCCTCCCGTATATAATATATTTGCAAAATGTGACATCCTCCCGTATATAATATATTTGCAAAATGTGACATCATCCAATATATTGCATAAGAGAGATTTCACCTACACATATAAGAGGTACTGAATTAACTTTCAAACAGAAAGGCTTCCCAAACCATGAATCATGACCCCCAAATGGGTCTCTGGCTAAAACAGTAATAAAATAAGTATTTATTTTAATGCAATATTCATTCGCATTACTCCCGTTTGCTTCTACATATCTCTGTGACACTTGATTTTTCGATTCTTCATTATTTGAAAACGAAAACAGAAGAAGCAGATTGAGATTGTTATGAGGTTGACATTAACGAAACATGAACCGCGCATTATGAAGCTTGTTAAGATTTCCAATTTCAATCACGTCATTCAAATATGTCATAGGTATATAGAAGTATACTTATGGAAGAATCTATTTTCGATGTAATTACTTTTATCCAATTTTTAAAATTTATGGAATTCGCTTTCTTTCTACATCAGTGTTTCCTAGCCTATTTTTTTTTACCATGCCCCACCTGAGATTTTAAATTTTTGATCCCCCCCCCCTGTAACATATACATATTTTTATTGTATTTAATATTTAATTATTTCATAAAAATTAAGGTTATAATTGCTCCCTGAATTGCCCCCTTAAAAAATCATATGTCCACACCCCAGTGGGCCCCACGTAGGGAAACACAGCTCTATACAGTATGGTGGCGGGTTAATTTTATTTTTAAAATGCAGTTGAGTCGCGACACATGAGAGGCTTAGGTGACGTGTTCTAAATATGCAACAATTGTGTATCGATAGTTTAGACAAACCGAAAAAATAGACTTTGGTATTGTCTGAATATCTTCTAGAAATGTGATTATTATTCTTCATTTTTTTCTGCGGTCGCTCTCAAAATCCTGTTGGTTGACAGGACATAGTCCGAAGAATGGAATGTCTAGTGTCATGGTCACACTTTTGAGTCGATTTCTGCGCCTTTTGTCATGTCACATTCGACTTCAGCCTTGTATTCGAGTCACTTAGATATACGCGAACGGACAACCAACACCACCAAACCTTTCTTAGTCGCATCTTACGAATTGCATTACAGTTCACAATCTTACTAGGTTGCGCTTTCATTTCACTGTATATATAGCACAATTTATTAATATATATATATATATATCGAGGGATTTGAACCAAGTCCGCTCAGGTAGCACCAAATCTTCTCGAAACCTGAGTTATCATGTCTTCGCCCACCGCGTATCAATAAAAATGGATGCGTTTTTAGTCATAATTTTCAACGCATTTATTCCCAAATTACTAGGAATATGTACATGTCGGTCGAAACACATTCAACAACAATACACACACACACATCACAGGTATGTAAATTCCACGAGAACCGCACAAACGTTTGACATTAGTTTAGTGTAATATCAAGGCCAGTGCGTCCATGGTTGAAGTGAACTTGCCTCATCAAAGAAGAATAATCACCAAGCCCAGTTCAAAGAATCAGGTCACACAGTGGAAATACTTGTGATAAAGTCATCAGATGGTGTCTCTCCTCTGTACCTTGTCAACATCACGAGGTTATGCAGTGTGAATATCTCTAATCAACTATTCTGATCAACCACTCTCAACTCTACTCTCTCGTCGCGACTCTTGTTCAGAATAATTTTGAGACCTCTATCTCTACATAATTGAGTGAGTAGTGAAATCAGTGTGTTCACTTTTCTTATCCCCTCTTGCGCCTACGAAGCACCAGCATATACGACTAAAAATAAAGTTGAAGGTCCTCCATACGTTCGCTGAATTGCGTGTATGTCTGGCCGAGACCATCTACGGTATAAGACATCTGTACATAATTAATTAGGACTTAATGCGTTACGTTTTTGATTATTGTCGTGTTTATCGGTTTCTTTTTACTTATGTACTTGGAGTCGCATGCCAAAAATAGCTAAAACGTCTCCAAGGTTATAAATAGAGACCAACAAAAATCACGATAATAACTTTTTTTTTAAACCAACGAATGAAGTCCTAATTAATTGTGTACAGCGGTCTTATAAATACTGTCGATAAAGTCCTGGTCCGACATTCTGATTGAAACTGCGCGATCGTTGGTTGTATTGAATGTGTCTTCTTTACCGTCACTTGCTATGACAGATTGTAGTCCTTCTCCATTATAGGACTTCTTTAATCATCTGTCTTGTTGGGTATATAAAATGATCTCCGGAACTTTCTATGGCGTAGTGGTTAAGCTTTACGTTTTGTGCTGAAGAACTCGCGGGTTTTGAATCCAGAACACGACATTTTATTTACCGAAGTGGTTCTTTCGGAGATCCTTGGAGGTTATCACGTGGAGATACTGCTTTACGTGTTATCATAGGTACTCTAGGCAGGCAGTGGGTAGCATCGTTGTTAGGAACGCAGTACACGTGGGATAAGCCAAGTGCAATAAAGGCGATCTTCTACGCCTTTTCTTTTTCAACCTTTCAATCATATAAACCCCCCCCCAAATAAAAGTGGTAGCACACCTTATTCATGATGTAGATATCAAACCAGTATTCTTCTGGCTGTTGTGATATTTCTCTTGGTGAGTTACATTGAGTAGTTGCCGTTGCTTTCTTAACAGTCCGAATTTGCAGTTATCTGCAGCTGAGTTTGAATCACATACCGTCACCATCACACGAACACTGTGTACTCCATACACGAATATACGATGCCTTTGCGCATTAAGAGTTAACTCCGGTACTAGATGGAGGTGATTCTTTAGAGGGGTGTTAAGCTTTAGATGATAATGCTGTTACTCCTTCGCAAGCAAAGATAAAAATGCCATGGGAAAAAATACAAATGTGGTGAGCAAGATAGAAAACAAATACATTTGTAATATTCTAATTTGGTTTGGATTTGTGAGTTCGTAGATGTCCGATGAGTCAGATTCGTGCCAGGAAAGTTCTATTGCAGTGCATGCAGAAGTGCAGAGGGTCCCGAGCAGGAGAGTTTTCAGATTTGTCTTTCCGCTTCCGTCTCTTGTAAATTGACCGCAGTTGACATAATTCTTTAGTGCTCTGGACTTATTTACATAACCTTCATCATCATCATCATCATCATCATGTGCCATGCCGGCTGGCGTAGGCGGTCTCCACAGCTCTCTGTCCACAGTATTATGTATCAAAGTCGTTGTTTCCTTGCCGTGCCAGGCTGTCAAACTGTCTAATATTTTCTCACATTGTCGCCCTCTGTCTCTGTTGCCTTGAATTTTGCATGTTGTGACTATGTTCTCTAAACCTGCCTATCTCATGAAGTCGCAAAAAAAGAACTTTGCCTTTTTCTTATATTATTGATTAAGGTCCGCTTCGCAATTGACTCTATCAACACCTCCACTTTAGTTTTTCTGGCAGTACATGCTCACTGGTCCATAACCTTAGATATATATATATATAATTAAAGGTGATGTTCCATGGCAGCAACCTGCCTCGGGAATGAAGATAACTTTCACGTACTAAGCCACAGCAACTATTACGTGGGGGGGGGGTGTGTAGGGGGGTGGCCAGCTCCTTTGCTTGCTGAGTTAATTTTCCCCATTCCCCAACACGAGAACAAGGCATCCATTTACATCTGGATCGACTGGAGAAGCGGTCGTGTCAGGCGAAAAATCACGACCCGGATGTTTATTGACCGGACGTGGTTTCTAATCTGGGATGTCTCATCCCACCCCTGATGATAGTAAGCAAGCTCTGCATCAACTAGGCTACCACTCTCCTCTATTCTTGAGTACATCTAAGTATATACTCTACTTTTTAAAAAATATTTTACACTTTCACAATAAAAGTAACGTAATAACCCAGTGCCAAAACTTAAGGTCATAACGACGAAGACATTTTCCCTTCCTACTCTCTGTAGTCTTTCTCCTTCAAAATGTGTGTCCAACTAATCATTTCAACCATTACTTTATACTCAACGTCGCAGGCGGCTAGTTTGTTGTGGAATTCAATAGAACCACTTTCTCCCGCTCCTACCGGTGGTTGTTGCACTTGGGTGGTCTGAGAGCTTACCTCTATCAAATCGCTACCACTAGGTTGTTCTTGCAGGCTCCATTACAAGTTAAGTTGGGAGTGAAATGACCTACTTACATTCCAGACCAGTTCTGACATCGGCACAAGACTTGTTTACAGTGTTAACTATTGTGTTCACACGTCCAGTTTCCTTATGTTTCTCTTGTTTCTTGTGCGTGAGCGGTGTGTGTTTCTCATTGAATATGTACGTTTGACTTGGAGCGTGCGCGCGTGAGTGTATATATTTATTTGTGTGCATATTTTTCTATGTGATCGTGTACATCGATGTGCCTACATTCACTGTGTATGTACTTGTACTTGTACTTGTGTATGTACTTGTACTTGTGTATGTACTTGTACTTGTACTTGTGTATGTACTTGTACTTGTGTATGTACTTGTACTTGTACTTGTGTATGTACTTGTACTTGAGTATGTACTTGTACTTGTGTATGTACTTGTACTTGTGTATGTACTTGTACTTGTACTTGTGTATGCACTTGTACTTGTACTTGTGTATGTACTTGTACTTGTACTTGTGTATGTACTTGTACTTGTGTATGTACTTGTACTTGTGTATGTACTTGTACTTGTGTATGTACTTGTACTTGTGTATGTACTTGTACTTGTACTTGTGCTTGTGCTTGTGCTTGTGCTTGTACTTGTGCTTACACGTACGCGTGTACAACCGCACGTGAACAAGTCCTAAGTGACATATCCATGTATATATTTAGTAGTTTATTAACTTGATTATTCGGATATTAGTAATTCCTGATTGGTATCGATACTGCTCCCTTATCATTCTGTTGAGAATAGTCCATATTGGATAGATAGAAACTTCTGACCCATATTATTGAAATATCACCTATGAGACAGAGAGAGCGAGAGAGAGAGGGGGGAAGATAGTGAGGGAGATAGTGAGAGAAAGATAGTGAACGAATGATAGTGAAAGAGAGGAGAGAATGATAGTGAGAGAAAGAAAGATAGTGAAAGAGAGACAGATAGTGAGAGAAAGAGAGAAAGATAGTGAGAGAAAGAGAGAAAGATAGTGAAAGATGAGAAAGATGGTGAGAGAGACAAAGATAGTAAGAGAATGAGAGAAAATAGTGAGAGAAAGAGAGAAAGATAGTGAGAGAAAGAGAGAAAGATAGTGAGAGAAAGAGAGAAAGATAGCGAGAGAAAGAGAGATAGTGAGAGAAAGAGAGAAAGATAGTGAGTCGAAAGAGAGAAAGATAGTGAGAGAAAGAGAGAAAGATAGTGAGTTGAAAGAGAGAAAGATAGTGAAAAAGGAGAGAAAGATAGTGAAAGTGAGATGAGAGAAAGAGAGAAAGATAGTGAGAGAAAGAGAGAAAGATAGTGAGAGAAAGAGAGAAAGTGAAAGTGAGATGAGAGAAAGATAGAGAGGAAGATGGAGAAATGGTGCAGCGCATACTCATTTGTATTGAACATTTGTAACACTATTTTGCTATCAATATTTTTTTTAATAGTTTTCCTCCCCTTTTATGCGTATGACGATATACTGTGTTCATACCAGTATTTTTAACTGTTATACAGTATTCCTTAGGTATAATGTGGTCAGAGTCACGCCCACCGGGTACTCCAGAAAACATGGTACCAATCTCCTTAGGCTGAGTTAGCCTACACTGTTCAAAAACAGAAAGCAACGTTTTTGGTTCGACTTTTATTAAAATATATTCGCTTATTGAACATCATTCAATCTATCGACTGTGTCCACGGGGTCATTAACTTCCCGTGATTACCTGAAGTGTACTCATCACATTCGTTAGGTCATTAAAGAGGTCACGGTAAAACACATTTATTGTAATACCTCGTGACAGGTTCATGAGAATCCCATGAAACTTATTGAACACAACACTCTTTGATAGTTATCGAATAAATTCAGTTGAAAACTCAACGCGCAAGTATGGTTCATCTCACTACAGAAATACATCGTCATTGAACGATTACAGACTGGGAAATCATAAAGTAATTAGAGGCTACAGAAATGTGGTTTCTGAGAAGAATAATGAAAATACCATGGACAGCTAAGAAAACTAATGCAGAGGTTCTCATTGATGCTGGCGAAAAAAAAAGATAAATCATATTAAACATTAGGGGCAAACAGTCAGGGTTTCTAGGGCATGTGCTAAGAAGAACACAGCTTGAATACTTAATAACAACTGGAAAGCTCAAAGGGGGAAGAGATAAGGGACAACAAAGAGAAAAGTTACTAGATGGGCTTGTATCGTGGCACGGTAGAAGCTCACTAATCGAGCTTATTGACAACACAAGAGACAGAGAGTCGTAGAGAACATGACCGCCTACGCCAGTCGGCATGGCACTTGATTGATTGAATCATAAAGTGTAGTTAATATGTGCGTTGAGTTGAGCGATGATTGACCTTTTCCGTAGACGTTCATTCCCTGACAGTATTCTTTCATCCGCTTGGCTCTGTGTTCACACTTATACGTTTCAATGTTGTTGCCACGGATACGTTAGCGACACGATTTTCACTACTTCGAACCAGGATCAAGTTCGCGTATGTCGGGCCTGTGAGAATGTCCTACTAACGTCACCGCTACAGAAGCCGTTATGCGTATATAAAATATGTTCATAATTTGTACCGTTTCCCTCATTATTTTACTGCAAGTAGCAGAAAATGAATACGGAACATCCCGCTGGTTTTTTACGGCAGTTAAAATCTAAAATTGGTGGCAGGATTATTTGATTGGCCGCTGTGCAGATCAGTTAGGATTTCAAGTCTGTGGAACGAGGTAAATTCTTTAATGGCTCCCCCTGTCACTGCACAATCAACGTTTTCTCACGGTATCTGATTTGTTAAGTAGGAGAATTTACTACTTGACAACTCTCTTTAGGTTGTGATTTTCCGAGAAATATTTCAGGATTGTAACATTGTAACTATCATAATCTTTAGAAAACGAACATCGTAGCCACAATAATGTGGTGTTAAAGTCAAGAAACCAAACATAAGTGCCACGGTAGTGTGGTGTTAAAGTCAAGAAACCAAACATAGGTGTCACGGTAGTATGGTGTTAAAGTCAAGAAACCAAACATAGGTGCCACGGTAGTGTGGTGTTAAAGTCAAGAAACCAAACATAGGTGTCACGGTAGTGTGGTGTTAAAGTCAAGAAACCAAACATTTGTGCCACGGTAGTGTGGTGTTAAAGTCAAGAAACCAAATATAGGTGCCACGGTGTTGTGGTGTTAAAGTCAAGAAGCCAAACATAGGTGCCACGGTAGTGTGGTGTTAAAGTCACTCTCATGCCGACCGGCAAACCAGGATTTCCAATTCATCCATTATTCTATGTTGAAATAATATTTACTCGCGGCTCATCCAGATACCAGGAAGTAGGTAGCCATGGAAATGTAGTCGAGAAATGACGCCATGATTAATGAGCAAGTGCAGTAGACGCTGTTAGTTAGGAGGTTTCTGATCAGCCACTGACTAGGCAGTAGTTACATATGCTTTTCTTTAGAATACAACAGTACTCTCATGACAACATGTTCCAAAATAAATGTATAATCTCTAGACAGAGTGCAGAACAATGATCTACGCCTTATTAGTGGAACAATGAGGTCTACACCAACGGTTGCATGCGAGATACATACAAATGTACAATCCCTTGAGATACGATCATATGTGGCTGCAATGGAGACTTATGAAAGAAGCAAAAGAACGAAAGAGGACCACCTAAATCAACAACTTGTAGAAAACTGGCGACTAAACGAATAAAACAAACGTCAATTCTCAGTCATGGCAATGAAATAAACGACGGATATTATCTCCCAGAAGAGAGACAGGAAATGCAAAGAGTAGAAAAATGTTTACCATCACACGCAAGTTTTAAATTGCCAGAGGCAAGATACAATTGAGAGATAATGCAACAAAACGTTCTGATCCAATAAGTCTTGTGAAAGCAACACAGAAAACAACATAAACCTACCACCAGAGCAATGTGTTCATGTCTATACTGACGGGTGTGCTTTCAAAGCCACCATCAAAGCAGGTTATGGTTTCTATATAGAATATCCAGACACAACATCTGATGAGCTGTTTGATGACTATGGGGAGATATGTTCTAACTATGAAGCTGAAATAACAGCACTCGAAGTTGCCTTGTACCACCTTAAGACCATATTTGCTGTCTTTCCAACAAAAGTCTAAGACATTGTGATTTGTACACATTCTATGTCTGATATTCAGGCACTAGAATGTGATGGACATTGTAAACCTGAGCTAGTTAAAATATATCATCACGTCAATCAGCTGCTAATATCTTATGACGTCAGCATTGTAATGCAGTGGATTCCTGGCCACTCAAACACACCTGACAATGACAAGGCAGAGAGACTAACATAGAAGGGAGGACGAAAATAATAGTCACATACACAAACAACCATGCGCACAATTAAAATGATGTTGAAATCTGTGAACAAAGAAAATTGGATGAACAGATGGGTCATGGGAAACACTGGGAGGGAAATATATAAATATATGACCAACCCAAATCTTAAAGACAACATCAACCTCCTGGGAAGGAAAGACCTGAATATCATTTTCCGACTTCGCACACAACATGTACAGCTTAACAATCACCTGAACAGAATACAACCACAACACACTCCAGGGTGCAGGATGAGCATATCAAACTGCTTCTTCTTCTTCATCGTTAATTCTGAAACTCCTGCTGGATCTCCCTTGTAGCAAGACCATTGTCCTACTAGATATCTAGCATGACGTCGTCCATAGAATGAAAATGCGTTGTGTCGCCGTTTTATTTGCGCCAAGGGGATGATACATCCGTCTTCGGCGGGATGAAACTTCTGATCACCATCATTTTGAATGCCCATCGCTGGGTGACGTCAGGAAAATACTTCTCCATCCAAGGCCAGATAAATGGAACACATTATATGGAACAAAACAACAGCTCACAAACACATGCATATATCACACAATGGCATTGGGTCAAGAGACATGAGCCAATGGACTGCTGGAGCAGCAACTAACCATCCAACCATCAATAGCATACAGAAAAAGTAATTCTGGTTATAGAGCAAGAGGAAGACCAAGAGATAGATGGATCAATAATATCAGAGACATACTACAACATCATAGCATCACAACAATAAACGCGACACAATTGGCTAAAGATAGAAGAATTAGGCTCACCACGACGATTCACGGCACTAGTGTCTAGGACAAGACAAGACAAGTCTAAACACTTTCTTCTCTTCGTGACCATACATATCTCATACTCACCCCTTTCACCATGCATCGCCTCCGCAAGTCACTCACATCACCCTAGTAGGACTTTCCCCCCACTTTAAGAAACCTTGATTTATACCAACCATTATCGTTGACGTGACAAACCCCTTAGTATGTCCTGCTCTCCCACTTTAAGAAACCTTGTTTATACCAACCATTATCTTTGACGTGACAAACCCGCTAGTATATCCTGCTGTCTCAATTTAAGAAATCGTGATTTATACCAACTATTACCGTGACGTAACAAACACCTTATTATATCCTTGTGTTTAGATATCCTTGATTCCTCAGACAAAATGTAGGAATGATTTTCCCACTCCTTGAGAAAACACGTGCTAATAGGTTAGGAGTACTCGCCAGCAGTGACCTATCAGGGGGTCTAATGCAGGTGCTAATTTGGGAACCCGTGGCTCCTAGTTGACTCATTTGGGACTAACATTTCTGACAGGTTCTTACAATAATGATATTAACTTTCACCGCGGTATCGTATAATGGGATCGTTTTTTTTCTCGGTACGCGAGTGTGTATGCATGTATGCATGTACATGTGCGTCTGCGTGTGTATGTATGCATATACTTGTGTGTATGTGCGTTTATGTGTGCATGTATGTATGAATATATGCACGTATCTGTTGAACAAACAAACACATTAAACAAATTAAACAAACAAATTAGACATAACGGTTATAAAGCCAGAGGCAGACCATGAAAAAGATGGATCACAGAAATCAAAGAAGCCACAGGAACAAGCTTACAAATAGCGCACAAGAAGGCCATCTCCAGAGAACTCTTCCAATCCTGGCGCCGCAAGGCAAACAAGGGCTACAACGTATTCATAGATATATATAGATAGATCTGTGCATGCATACATGTAACAGTTAATGTGTGTATGTATTTGTGTATGTATATATATATATGTATATGTATACACGTATATATGTATATATGTATGTGTTTATGTGTGTATATGTTATGTGTGTATGTGGAAGTGGTCATGCATAAATATATGTATGTGTGTATGTGTATGTGTGCGTTCGTGCATGTATGTATGTATGTATGTATGTATGTATGTATGTATGTATGTATGTATGTATGTATGTATGTATGTATCTATGTGTGTGTGTGTGTATGTATAGTTTGTTTGGTCCAGGACTTCACATTCGTCCTCCGCCGAAGAAGGATGTGTCAGGCTATTGGTGTAAATAAAACGGCGACACAACGCATTTCCATTCTCTGTACTACATCCTGCTGGAAATCCAGTAGGATCATTTTCCTGCTACAAGAGATATCCACCGGGAGTTTGAGAATGAACGCTGAAGAAGAAGAACATTCGTCCAGTACTACTATATATACGATAGCTCGTACCATCTTCGGACCAAACCTTATTTACTGGACCGCCAGTTTGATTTAAAATGATTGTATGTTCTGTTTCCTGAGATCACAAAATATGAAATCACTAAAATATGAAAGACTATTGCAGCCAAACTGTAAATCACCACGTTATCGTGGCTATTTACCACGTTATTGTGACTATTTACCGCGTTATCATGACTATGGAAGTTCTCTGAATTCATCCATGGCTGAATTCTCTGATTTCATTGATGGTGAAGTTCTATCATTTCATTCATGATGTAGTTCTCTGTCACGACTAGGTTTTGCCTGTAGGTATCCATTCAAGAGAATGGTGGTGTATTCTATTGGTGTCTGCGCGTAGGACATGCCCGATGTAGGACCAACTGCGTTTTCTGATAACATCTGTGATGAAATTGTAATGTGTCTAATCTCTGAATTTAATCATTCGATTTGAATTCCAATGGGTGTTAGTTATCCTACGAAGACATTTGTTCTCGAAACTCAGTAAATTCTTTTCTGAAGACAAAGAGCTTTTCCAGATCTCACATCCATATGATAGCACCGGAATAACGCAGGAATAAGCGCGTTTTAGTGCGTGTACTAAGTGACTTGGACTTCCAGATATTAGACAGTCTGTTAAAGGCACTTGATGCTAGGGCTATGCGAGTTGTAATTTCTGTCATGACAACACCGTCGAGTGTTAATTTTCTTCCTAGATAGGAGAATTTGTGTACTTTCTCAAGCTGTTGTCCATTTAAAATAATTTCGTTAGGTGAATTGGTGAAGTCCATAATTTTTGTTTTTGATGAATTGATTTGGAGACCTAGTTGTCCCGCGATGAGTTTTAATCTATCAGTTTTTGTTTGTGCATCTTGATGGTTTTCACTCAATAGTGCAAGATCATCGGCAAAATCCAGGTCTTCCAATGTTGTTTTATTTATCCGATCTTAAGTTTGTGTTGAATGTGCTTTTTCTCATAGCCCAGTCAATTGCGATATTGAATAGTAATTGTGACATAGGGCAGCCTTGTTTAACACCAGTAATCACAAGGAACCATTCTGAATTGCCTTTTTCTGTTCTAACACAGCATTTTGAGTTGGTATAGAATGATTTTATCCCATTTATATATTTGTTTTGGAATCCGTATAATGTTTCTAATTGAACAAACAAAACTTTTCTGGTACAAGAGAATAGCTCGCTAACAATTGAGCTACCGATGCTAATTGTATAGTAACAGGGTAAGACAAGATCCCGGATACCACAGTCTGACAGATCTGGTGTCTCTAGAATTGACACTATTCTGATGCAGACACAGATTCTTTGGGCAGGTCATCTGGTACTTATGTCAAATCATCGCTTGGGAACGATACTTCTATGGTGAATTTCAGAATTGCATATGATCTCAAGGTGGCCATAAGAAGCGCTACAAAAACTCGTTAAATACCTCTCTGAAAATCTTCGAAAAAGATATTCATAGGGAGAACTTGCACAAAATAGAGCGACATGAAGCTCTATCGTCATAAAATGTACAGTAACTTATAAAAAGAAGAGAAATGCAGCAGCTCAACATCGGAGAGTAGCTAGAAACTGACGGATAGACCAAAACCACCTACAATGTTCATCTCATGCCCAAATTGTTCAAGGACGTGTTCTGCCAAACATGGATTATAAGCCACTTACGAACTCACTCATAATCAAGGGGTGCAGAGACGTTGAAGCGAGCACCTGTGCTCGCTTCGCTCGCCAGGACCAGGACTCATACTGGTTCAGACCTTGCTACGCCTCCCCGCGGAGCACCCTGGGCAACAGAGAAATCTGGCTAAGGTAGCAAGGATCGGACGATCTCCAGCTGAAGGGGGAACCTGCTGTGGACTTTGAAACTTCCAAGAGAGGAAAGACTCTTCTTATCCGCAGTACGTCCCGAGATTGTAGACAAGCTTCAGCAAAACTTTCGACAGCCTTTTTGACAAGGCTCAAGAACTTTTCGTCAGTTCCCTGTCCGCACCCAGCGTCGCGATATAACCAAAAAGTCCTTCTTATGACTAGGTTGAAAGTGACGTGACTAGGCATCCCGAGATGGCCTAGTCGAATCCACTACTTAACAAACTCATAATCAAGGGACATTACTCTAAATGAATTTGAAAAGTGAATGCAACAAATCATCACATTTGATAAATAAACAACAACAATGACAGTCATGAATAAGGTATAATAAAGAAATGTATTACGTTGAATAGACAGAATATCAATTTTAATTTAGAGGTTGTTTTTTTTAATTTCTCAAATTCAAAATAACGTTTTCAAAGAAATATATTCATCATCGTCGGTACGCCGTCATCGCAACGAAAGTTGGCTGCAACGGTTCTCCTACATATCTGTATTTTTATGTTTAGCTCCTGTTCCCTGCAATTTTGCTTATTATGCATATACTTTTTTAATCTTTATATTTAGTCCATATTCTTCACTTCTTTGATCGACCTGATCTACTAGTCTTATTAGCTCCTGTACACTTTCTGTTAAGAGTATTGTGTCATCTAAATAGTGTAGATTGTTTTGGTATTTTCCCACAGATCTTGAGTACTGACATTCCTTCTATATGTTTGAGAATGTTTACTGTATTGAATAAGTTGGGTGATAAAGTACATCCCTTTTTTAACGACTGTTATTATTTTCATATGTGAAAGAAATATAATAAAAAAGGAATATTGTCTTCCTCTTACTTCTCCTGTCGGAACCAAACTGATATACATTTCTTCAATGGCATGTGACCAGTAAACCCCAGAAAAAGCCGTAGAGCTTTGAGGGAAAATAGTTTATGTCAGAGCTATATCAGATCGTCAGAGCTTTTTTCAGAGCTTTCTCAGATCTTCAGATAGGTAGAGCTTTTTTTAGAGCTTTCTCAGATCTTCAGATCTGCAGAGCTTTTTCAGATGTCTTCAATGAACTGTGGCCAGCAGCCCCGAAACAAAGCCTCAGAGCTTGTCCGTCAGAGCTTTTTTCAGATCTTCAGATCACTAGAGCTTTTTTCAGATGTCTTCATTGAACTATGTAGCCCTGAAACAAAGCCTTAGAGCTTGTCCGTCAGAGCTTTTTTCCGATATACACGGTTTTATTCGTGTGATGTGGTGTAGTGGGCAGTTCAGTGTTTTCTGTAGATTGTCCACAAAGGGAACATATCAGTATCCCCAATTCCACACTTCTCATGCATGAATTATTTGAGTCTGTTGTGTCCGGCTCTCAACCTAAACGTTATTTATTCTCGTATTCCGTGCATATGGAAGCATCTTCTTTTTGGCTGCATTTGTAGGATAAGTTTAATTTCATGGAAACATTTCATTTTAGAAAAATCTAATTTGTAAAAACCTGCGTTTAGCTTTGATAGCAAATATTTGAAAATGAAGTGTCTTCGTGATTCCATTTTTTCGTCATGGCATGTTTTTCGTCTTGCATCATGCTGGCACGTTCTAGACAATCCACGGGGAAAGTCTATGCGGGGTACCACCACACTGCTGCGATAATACCGACATTTACCTACAACGATGGCAATTTATGAAGGGTCATGCTATTTATCTGCGCTTCTTTTTTCCATTTGATTCCTTTCTCTAACCGTCTGCTTCGACTTCGTCTGTTAATTGTTAATCTTTCAATCTCCATCTCTCTATCTCTCTTTCTCTCCATCTCTCTATCTCTCTTTCTCTCCATTTCTCTCTCTCTCTCCATATATCTCTCTTTCCATATCTGCCTTTTCATAGTAATTATATCTATTATATGTTATTGCTATGAAAGATCGGGAAAATATTGTTTTACTTCGTTATCAAATTTCACTGTGTCCGTCTTTTGTAGCGGGACAATAGTCTTACTTCTTCTGTGTCTGTCTTGCAACGGGACAATGGTCCCACTTTCACTGAGTCTATCTTGCAACGGGACAATATTCCTACTTCTACTGGGTCTGTCTTGGAACAGGACAATAATCATACTAGACTTCGTTATCAAACTTCTATTTGGTCTGTCTTGGAACAGGACAATAATCATACTAGACTTCGTTATCAAACTTCTATTTGGTCTGTCTTGTAGCCGACAAAGTGATTTCAAATGACTCTTCGTTTTCTAAATTAAACCGTCAACTGTCAGTTCATAAAATTAAACCTTCAGACTAATTAACACCAAATTTCAAACGTGTACCAAAGTTTTATTTTACGGAATTAATGTCTCAATCTTGGCATGAACAAAGTTTCAGACTTTAGCAATGAAATGATGTTCATTAAATTTGATTTGGACTTTTATTCTTTGCGACTGAGGCTTCCGAATCAGTACGGTGTATAGTCTTCTCTGGACTCTATCGAGAACGACATATCCGTGACATGGATCAAATTAGCCATTGGATCTGTTGTTGTGGGATGACTGCCCACTCTTTCCGCAGTGCAAGAGACAACTATCGGAGATTGACTGGAGCCACGTCTCGCTAGCTGAGTCGACTGTCGAGCTCTTCCCATAAATGCTCTATGGAGTTCGTGTCTCATGACATAGGTTGCCATGGAATGATTTGGAAGTTATTATCAGCGAGGAGCTGGGTGGTGAGTTGTGGCACATGAGGTCGAGCGTTTTCCTGCTGAAAAATCGACCCTGGTGCAGCCAAAATTGGAAGGACGCGAGGACGAACAATTTCAGCGACGTATCGTTCAGCATTCAGGAGTCCTTCAATTTACACCAGATCACTTCTTTCCATGAATGTGATCACCCCCCCCCCCTTCCATATTAGTACACCTCCACCACCATGTGGAGGAGTCTCATTAACGCTGTTCTGGGCGTAGCTCTCATGGACTCTGCAGTAAACCCCACATATTCTCCGTCTATCGTGTCACTAGAGCACAAAAAATGATTCCTCACTAAACCAAACCCGTCTCAAGTCATTCTCAATGGTCCATTGACAATGATGGTTCGCCCACTGCAGTCGGTTCTGACTTAGTCGATTCACAAGAATCTGAACTCTGTAGGGTATTATAGCCCAAAGAGCAGCGTTATGCAATCAGTTCCTGACTGTTTGATCTCAAATTTGACGATCTTATGGCATTGAGTTGACTGTGGATAACGCATATGCAAATCGATTCCAGAAGTGACGAAACTGTATGAAGCGGTCTGTGGCCTGAGTTGTGATTCTGTGTTTTCCACTGCTAGTCCTGTCTGCCACAGAGCCAGTTTGTTGAAATCGCTACCAAAGGCGACTAATGGTACTTCTATCCACATTAAATTGTCTGGTCACTACACTTTATGGTTGTCTAGCCTGTAAGCGTCCAGTGATGATGTATCGTTGTTCTGTAGTAAGATGAACCATACTTGCGCATTAAATTTTCAGCTGAACTTATTGGAGGACCATCAATATTTGATAGACATTCAATAATATGGTCATAGAGTTTTGTATTCAGTAATCATGACGAATCATGATGTGAGTGCAATTCAGATAACCACGAGAAGTTAATGACCAGTTGGACACAGTCGATAATTTAATAATGTCAATAAAATATATATAAGAGCTGTCTAGATCTTTGTAGGCGTGATACAGAGCGTGTTTGTGACGGCCAAGTTACTGGTTCGAATTCCACAGCAAGAAAATGTGTATCCAATGAAAGCATTGGCATACTACTGAATGTACATATCGCAGAAAATCATAACAGCAAAATACTGCTGAGTTCATAGCTACATCCTGAGCAAGATATGCTATCAATATAAAAGCAGATTTTATCTATGGTGGAGTTCTCATTTCATCCATGGTGGAGTTCTCATTTCATCCATGGTAGTCTCTGATTTCATCCATGGCAATGTTCTCTGATTTAATTTATGAAGATCTTCTCTGATTTCATTGATGATGAAGTTCTCCGATTTCATTAATGGTGTTCTCTGATTTCAAGCAAGATGAAATTCTCTTATTTCATGCCTAGTGAAGTTCTCTGTTTTTTTCACATGATGGAGATTTCTGTTTTCAACAATGAACGAGTGCTCTGAATTCATCCATGGTGAAGTTCTCTGATATCATCCATGGCTGAATTCTCGGATTTCATTGATGGTGAAGTTCTATCATTGTATTCATGGTGTAGTTCTCTGATTTCATTCATGGTGGAGGTCTCTGATTTCTTCAATGGTGAAGTTATATGATTTAATTGATTTTAGAGTTCTCTGATTTCATTCATGATGGAGTTCTATCATTTCAATCACAGTGGAGTTCTATCATTTCATTCATGGTGGAGTTCTATCATTTCATTCATGGTGGAATTCTCTAATTTCATTCATGGTGGTGTTCTATCATTTCATTCATGGTGGAGTTCTATCATTTCAATCACAGTGGAGTTCTATCATTTCATTCATGGTGGAATTCTTTAATTTCATTCATGGTGGTGTTCTATCATTTCATTCATGGTGGAGTTCTATAATTTCATTCATGGTGGAGTTCTATCATTTCATTCATTGTGGAATTCTCTAATTTCATTCATGGTGGAGTTCTATCATTTCAATCATGGTGGAGTTCTCTGATATCATCAAAAGGTGGGGAAGACTTGTGCTTTTATCAGTAAGTCTATGGTCTGTTAATAGCTACCTGTTCACAGCTAAAGGGATTATTTCATCATTATAGACTTGAACAATAACATCATCAGTGACAGAACAAGACAAAAGAAAAATAGTGACAGCAGAAATGGCGTGTCTACGAAGAATACTCAGAGTGCCATTACGAGATGGAGATAGAATTAGAAACGATAACACCAGGCTGATAACCAAAACAATACAAATATTGGAACACATCAAGAAACATTAGATCAAGTGGTTTTCATACACTTCCAGACTACCAACAGACAGCATGCCACAGACAACCATGCCACACAGATTTCGCTGCTATACAGTCAGAGGCAGACCATGGAAAAGGTGGATCACAGAAATCAAAGAAGCCACAGAAACAAGCTTACAAACAGCACAGAAGAAGGGCATCTCCAGAGAACTCTTATACCTCTGACGCCGCAAGATAAACAAAGGCCACAACGTATAGATAGATAGATCGACTTGAACCTCGAGCTCACTCGGTCGAAGTGAAATTGTGAGACGAACTCACTAAACATCAACTCACAATGATCGACATGTAAAGCACTCACCGGTTGTTAGCCACAAACTAGCATAACATTCTAACGTTAAATCTACTGTACATACAAGTTGTGACTAACATTCTAACGTTAAATCTACTGTACATACAAGTTGTGACTGTAACATTCTAACGTTAATACTACTGTACATACAAGTTGTGACTGTAACATTCTAACGTTAATACTACTGTACATACAAGTTGTGACTGTAACATTCTAACGTTAATACTACTGTACATACAAGTTGTGACTAACATTCTAACGTTAATACTACTGTACATACAAGTTGTGACTGTAACATTCTAACGTTAATACTACTGTACATACAAGTTGTGACTAACATTCTAACGTTAATACTACTGTACATACAAGTTGTGACTAACATTCTAACGTTAATACTACTGTACATACAAGTTGTGACTAACATTCTAACGTTAATACTACTGTACATACAAGTTGTGACTAACATTCTAACGTTAAAATTACTGTACGTACAAGTTGTGACTAACATTCTAACGTTAAAACTACTGTATGTACAAGTTGTGACTGTAACATTCTAACGTTAATACTACTGTACGTACAAGTTGTGACTGTAACATTCTAACGTTAATACTACTGTACATACAAGTTGTGACTAACATTCTAACGTTAATACTACTGTACATACAAGTTGTGACTAACATTCTAACGTTAATACTACTGTACATACAAGTTGTGACTAACATTCTAACGTTAATACTACTGTACATACAAGTTGTGACTAACATTCTAACGTTAAAATTACTGTACGTACAAGTTGTGACTAACATTCTAACGTTAAAACTACTGTATGTACAAGTTGTGACTGTAACATTCTAACGTTAATACTACTGTACGTACAAGTTGTGACTAACATTCTAACGTTAATACTACTGTACATACAAGTTGTACTTGTAACATTCATTAATATTTGAAACGCCTCATTAACACGTGCTGTGCTGACTGGTGTCGGCGATCATGAATCTCTACAACTCTGTTTCCAGTACCTAGTATCAGATTCGTTATTTCTCTTGACATCCACGATACCAGATTACACAATATTTTCTCACTTTATAATCCTCAATCTCTCTAGTACTCTATCTTTCCCTCTGTAGCTATATTCTCCAGACCTCCATCTCACAACGGAAGAAAGCAATTAGAAAAGCAATGTCGTATCTTATTATTATTATTACTATCATCCATAACATCTCTGCTGTTATTGTTAGTATTATTAATTCGCTTGACAAATGAGTTCCCTAATGCACAGATACGAACCCTTTCGGACACAGAAGACAGACCGTACGCTTTGCAGCTGCAACGAATTAACGAACAGTGCCTGAATTTACCACTTGAACTATTTAACGGACAACCAAAAGACTAAGTTTGTAGAGCCAAATCAGAGAACTGCACCCACCATGGTTGAAATCTGCTCTTGAAAGTGAGAACGGACACGTCCTTTTCCTAACAACGCCCCTCACTGTTCTCCATCTAAGCAGAGAATGATTCTTGCTCGGCTCCCGTCACCTGATCTTCCAAACAGCCTGATATCTTCTCCGCTTAGACTGCCAGGCATGCAGTGAAATTATGAAAGAGTCTTCCTCCTTTTTTGTGGTGGCCCATGAATAGTCTGTTTGTATCCGAGGTGATATTCTGTTCGCTTCCTTCACATTAAGAGATACATTTAACATGTACAACCACAAACAGACTGGTACTAGTCTTGTAATCAGCTGGCACATCATTCTCACAAGTTAAGCAGACGTCAGTCACCAGAAATTAGAATACGATATAGTTCCTGTATATTTGTTCTATTTGTCTTTCTTATTTGTTCTATTTGTCTTTCTTATTTTTTCTATTTGTCTTACTTATTTCTTCTATTTGTATTACTTATTTGTTCTATTTGTCTTACTTATTTGTTCTATTTGTCTTTCTTATTTGTTCTATTTGGCTTACTTATTTGTTCTATTTGTCTTACTTATTTGTTCTATTTGTCTTATTTACCCTTATTTTGTTCATTTTTTCTTCTTCTTTCTATTTTTTTCTGTATATTTCCTCTTCGTACTCATTTTTCTAAATTTTTTGCCCTTTGTTTCTCGTTTTCTTTCTTGAAATGAAATGGAGCTCATCCCACGGCTACTTTCACCATTGATGAGGCCCTTACACGTGAATCCCGTACTGTCACCTACGTGATCATATGTAAATGCTGCGGCAAGCAGTATGTTGGTGAATATTGAGATTGACCTCTTCTGTAACCATCTTCATGCCATCAAGCACATAATACCTACTACTGTTGTCATACACTTCAACAGCGTTAGCGACCGTGATGTACTTGATATTCAGGTCACTGCCATCCGATCCTGCAATACCCATGATAGAGTTGGTACGCTCTAGAAAATTGTCTTATATTTGAGTTTGTTACCCTCAAGCCATTAGGACTCTACCCCGATTAATTTTTTTCCTAACACTCGTTCGGTGTGATTTTTTTCTTTATTAATTTTGTTCCGTCATTTACATCATCCTTTTTGTTCGTCTCGTTTCCACATATATTTTCGTTTTTATGTATTTCCTGTTCCTATCCTTCTGACATCTCGTATCCACATTTCGCTAGGCCACGTTTGTGTGCCGTTGTCATTTCTACTCGTCGTCTTTTGATGTTATGTGCTTATCTTGAAAAAGGCATTTTGGTCGAAACGTCGATTATATCCTGTGTAGTGTTGTTTGTATGACTATATGCTGTGTATTGTTGTGTGTATTATTTCACGTAAGTATCCGACAGTGATAGTGTGTTTGTCGTCGTTTAGTAAGACTTCATTACCTGTTTTCTACGTAAATACTATTTTAATACAGTTTTGCAGCAGCATTACTTTTTATTTCAATGAAAATTACGGGAAAAGTCAAATGCGTCAATTTAGAAATATGATTGCCAATGAGCCAGAAGGTCTTATATTTGTTGCTGGTCACAATGTAATACAGTGTATGTAAATCAATACAATACAAATCGCATATGAGACACAAATAAGACAAACATCATCAGTCAACTTTTAATTACGACGATAAGTTCATTATAAATCATAAATGCCAACAGAGAAATAAATATAATTAAATCAATTATCTTTCTTTTGTTTGTTTATTCACATCCTTTATATATACACGAGTTGGCAGACACCCTCTCTGGTGCTGTCGTAACAATCTCCCGGTCATCATGGACTTGACAATTCTTAGGGGTGATTGGTATCTAGATAAACCTTAAAAGGAAGTTTACCCTCTTAAAGGATATAATGTTTCGTTAAAATGTTAACTCTATTTTAGGGTTTAGAAATTCATCACCGATAGGAATGGTCAAGTCCATTAGGACATGGTCATCGCAGAGATAGTACCCACATTCTCCTGTTGGCCGATAAAAATGCATGCAAGGACAACGAAAAGCAAACCACCTACCCATTATAATTCATTAGCTTAAAAATGAAATTCTGCTGCGGAAACTATTATAATCCATCACCGATAGGAATGGTCAAGTCCATTAGGACCGGGTCATCGCAGAGATAGTACCAACATTCTCCTGTTGGCCGATAAAAATTCATACAAGGACAACAGAAAGAAACCCACCTACCCATTATAATTCATTGGAATAAAAATGAAATTCTGCTGCGGAAACTATTATAACAGTCATTTCTAACACATCGCATGGAAACAAACGCCCACATTAAGCAATCGAAATATCCTAGATATAAAAAGTAGCATGTTTACAGTACAGTCAAGCTGTAATAATTTATGTTCTTGGTGAGATCTTCTAAATAATCCAAACTGTAAGATTCTGTTTTGTCGACTTATCTTTAACATTAATTACCTTGAAAAAAAGTGGCATTTTGTGTACAAATTTTTAGACAAGCTTCCAGATATATTTCTGCATATTAGGCCACACAGGACGACTTAAAAAGTTGAAATTAAATGTATAAGTCACATCAGATTAATACATATCCAGAGATCAAATCGCCAGTGATGCAGTAACAAAACAATATGAAAATGTGTAGGCTTCGCTACCTCATGGCAAATATGAATCTGAGTTGAAATAAATAAACTTCTCCAGAATTGTTTAAAAATAAAGTACAAGTTTTCAGATTTATTAACCTTCACAAAACTCACTTCATAATATCATTTTCCAGGTGGATACATCAACCATGGAATTTTGTATTTCTTAAACGTGCGACAATTGTCCTCAGACCAGGGTCAATGATCGGCAAGCGAGTGATCTAGCTCATCCGATTTCGATACACTCGTAATTCTTATTCAGGATAATTTTCCTATTATCAGACAGTGTCCAATCATGACCAGCTTTCAACAAAGACATGTGTACAGAAAGTAGACATGACTTGAAATATTGATTTTTGATTATTTTCATGTAATTCGTTTGTAGGCCTTGGCTTAATTTTGGTACGATACTCCAGGTATAAAATAGGCCAACGAAAATAACGTCAATAATTTAAAAAAGGAGCGAATGAAGGCTTGTTTACTTTCTGTACAGAGGTCTTTACTCTCTACAGTTTCAGCCCAATCTACAAACAAGACAGCTCATGTATGAGGCAATATTGTCCAATCTACTAACAAGACAGCTCATGTATGAGGCAACATTGTCCAGTCTACTAACAAGACAGCTCATGTAGGAGGCAACATTGTCCAGTCTACTAACAAGACAGCTCGTGTATGAGGCAACATTGTCCAGTCTACTAACAAGACAGCTCATGTATGAGGCAACATTGTCCAGTCTACTAACAATACAGTGTATTTATGATTATAAAACGGCCACCTTGCATAGAATAATGAGTTAAATAGCTACAGGGTAGTAATCAAGCACTTTGATACAATTGGTATACATAAATGTTCTTTTTATACAGATATTATACATATATACATATTTAAAAACAGATCTGTACCTCTGTTTTATAGACTACACTAAAGCTTTTGACAAAGTTAAACATAGCAAAATTATACACATGCTAGAGAATCTGAACATTGACAGCAAGGATTTAAGAATAATCAAGAACATGTACTGGCAACAAACAGCAGCAATAAGAGTAGGAAAGCAATTTGGCCATTTTCAACAAATAAAACAAGGAGTCAGACAGGGATGCGTGTTTCACCAGACCTGTTCTCTCTATCCAGTGAAAACATATTGCGTGCAATAGTAGATATCCCAGGAATATCAGTGGGAGGACATAACATAAATAATTTGAGATATGCGGATGACACTGTTCTGATTGCAAAAAGTGAGGAAGACCTTCAAAAATTAATTAAAGTAGTAGTCACAGAAAGCAAAGAGAAAGGCCTCTTCCTAAATATCAAGAAAACAGAAGTAATGGTTATTTCAAAGAAAGAAAATAACACACCTTGCAAGATCATAGTGAATGATATAGTATTAAAACAGGTCCACCAATTCAAATATCTAGGTACAATTATAACAGCAGATGGAAGAAGTTCAACAGAAATAAGATGCAGAATAGGACAGGCAAAAACAACATTCAGAAAAATGAAAAATATACTGTGTAATATGACCTTGTCATTAGAGGTGAGAAAGAGAGTTCTGCAGTGCTATATAACCCCTATACTAACATATGGGTGCGAGTCTTGGACAATAAACAAACTGGAAAGTGGGAGATTGGAGGCAACAGAGATGTGGTTCTACAGAAGAATGCTGAGAATACCATGGACTGCCAGAAAAACTAATGTAGAGGTATTAAAAGAGTTAAATGCGAAACGGACCTTAATCAACAATATAAGAAAAAGGCAATCTTCTTTTTTTGGCCACTTCATGAGACAGGCAGGTTTAGAGAACATAATCACAACAGGCAAGATTGAAGGCACCAGAGACAGAGGGCGACAACGTGAGAAAATATTAGACAGTTTGACAACCTGGCACGGCAAAGAAACAACAACGACTTTGATACATAATACTGTGGACAGAGAGCTGTGGAGAGCCATGACCACCTACGCCACCCGGCATGGCACATGATGATGATGACATATTTTATCTCCTGAAGATTATGTACTAAATTAGGAACCATTTTTACTAGACTCGAACACTGGTCGGTGGTGTCTGTTCTGACGATACGTTTCTCTGTTATGTGAATGAATCCGATCAAACGTGCGATCTCAGTTCTTAGCACAGATACAGCTGCTCTGTGGAGCAATCATACCTAGAATGCTGAAGAATACTGTCACCCCAAGTCTCCTTTCATCCTGAACAGGTATTGAACTAAAAACATTAATAATTAGACATCACTCTAGTTTTCATTGACACCCTGAATGCTCTAACATATACATCCCAATATTTTTTTCTAGTCTCGACGCCACTTTATTTAAACGCAGTGATCAACTATCCTAATAAATTTGTTTGAACAAAAAATCTTTTAATAGGCTAAATTTAAGAAAATAGAAAAATATTTTTCCAGCTTTATATATCTCAATATAAATGTTAATTTGTGACATATTTAATGAGATGATTTAAACCGTAACTTGTTAATAAACTTCTAAATTCACGGTAGAACTTTCGTTAATGCCAACCTCATTTCATTCTCAGCATTTAATGTTTCTTATTTTTCATTATCAAATAGAGAAACGTTAAAAATCTAATCTCACCGAGATATTGTAGAAGCAAAATGAAGTTAGACTAAAAAATACCCCATTTAAAACGAAAAGTGCTTTTAAACCTATATTTTTCTTTAGTTTACAGTTTCAGCCGGCAACCCCTTAAAAAAACCCACATGTTTGGAACCGGTGTTCTATACAATATTTTGCAGAGAAACATCAAACTTGGACAAATATATAATTATGTAAAAGCCAGAGATCAAACAATCAATTACTCGCAGTAGTTAAACAAATACTCAAGTGAGAATACTGAATACGGACATTTTAAAAGATACTTTTAAAAAAGGCGATAGATAACTACTTGCAGTGAAACATTTCAAGCTGTCGTAGAAAACAAATATGAAGGAACTTCCGGTCGATGGCGGTTTGCTATCTCTGCTTGCCGAAAAGGAAGTAACAGTTTCTGTTTTTCAGTGTTTTTCTAGTAATGGTGACATGTCTACGAAGAATACTCGGAGTGTCATTAAGAGATAGATTTAGAAACGATAACATCAGACAGATAACCAAAACAATACCAGTATTGGAACACATCAAAAGACAACAGATCAAGTGGTTTTCACACACATGTAGATTACCAACAGACAGCCATGCCCCAGACAACCATGCCACACAGATATCACGGCTATACAGTCAGAGGCAGACCATGGAAAAGAAGCACCACAGAAAATAAAGAAGCCACAGAAACAAGCTTACAAACTGCACATAAGAAGGCCATCTCCAGAGAACTCTTCTACCCCTGACGCGGCAAGGCAAACAAAGGGATACAACGTATAGATAGATAGATAGATAGATAGACATTTCATGTGACTTGTCATTTAACGAAAAATATATTCTTAGAAGAGGAAGTTTCTCTCTAAAAACATGAAATAATGGAACAACGTTCTGGAAATAGTTTCCCTGGCAGCACTATCCAACATATAATGGACACGTGTCTGCCAGTATTATCCACATGGATACATGTATGTCTGTCTTCTCCCCATAAACACATGTCTGCCTGTCTAATCGACATGGACACATGCCAGACGGTCTTCTCCACATGGATACAAGTATGTTTGCCTTCTCCACATGGACAAGTGTCTGCTTTGCCAAGATTCAGCATTCTGTACATGTGATAATTCAGTCTGCAATGGTACTGTCCAAGTCAGAAGATTGTAATAATGTCTCTGTGCTCACTTGTGAGTCTCCCAAAACAGCAATAATAATGATTAATTACGATCTATTTTCTCGTATATCTTATGTGCCATTTTGGAGGGGAAAAAATGAGACATTTTCAAATCTCCTATGCATTATTTATTTAATAATTAGAAGACGCCAGCTTTTGACGGTTGCGCTTGAGATGATGCAATAGCTGGAGATGAATCCTACTTAATGTTGTCTTTCCGATTATTTATATCTGCAGTCTCGAACTCCTGCCCTATGTTTTTCAACCAGAAGAAAATCACAGGTAGAGCCTGCCTACACTCCCACATCTGGCATGGCTTCTTATGGAGAGCTTTTGGGTCCATAAATGACGGCAACAGATGTTTCCTATTTTTGACCCCCTTCTACTCCTTATCAAGTACTCTACAGAATTCAGGAAACTCGCCCCATCTCCTTCTACTTAATTATGTCAAAAACAGATCATCACAAAACAAACAACAATATTTGAAAATGTGAAGAAAACAAATAAGGGTTGTACACATGTTAGTAATCGTTTATATCAGGGTTGCCATACAGTAAAAATTAAGTATAGTCACCTGTCAGGTAAAACATGGCCAAACATCGCCAAACTATAAACTTTTACTAAATTTTCAATAAATTAATAAATTTTCAACAACAAAAATTACACAAATTGCTAAAACATAAATATCATGATCATTTCTACTTAAAAATTGCAAAATTTGTTAAATTTTGCCAAGGAATTGTTAATTTTTGGCAACCCTGATTCATATGACTTTCATTGTTACCTGAAACTGAAAGATCCATGCTTTCTGCTCCAACTCCGTGTCCGCTAGCGGTGCCATACGGACTTTGATCGCTGCTTGAAGGTGGTGACATACTCTGTAAAGAGCCAGTGCTCCCTGCGGGTGACAATGGTTGCTGCTTGACTACTCCTGGGTACTCGCTTCTACTAGTATGACCGCCCCATTGGTACAGTCCTGTATAATTACCACTAGCAGCTCCATTCATTGTTGAGAAGTCTCTTCCAAATATGTCTTGTTGTTCCCGATGGTACATAGATGAATCACGTAATGGATCAGTAGATTGTTCTCGGCTGTAGAGTCCTACGGGAGTGTTGTCACGAATGCTGGATGTGTCTTTCGGATACAGTGGCGTATCTCTCATGTGGTAAGACGGATCACGTGAAATAGTCGTGTCTCTTGGAAGGTACGATGATGAACTACTAACGGGATATTTGTTCGTCATGGCGTTGCTTCCATCACGTGTTGAACCTAGATCAGAGATCGGCGACATTAGTCCGTCTCTTGCACTTGGTGGGATAAGGCCTTGTGAACCTACTGCTATAGACGGATCCCTGCTAAGACTTTCAGAATTTGACGTGTTTCTCAGAAGCAAAGAATGAGTGTCTCTTGTACCTGGATCTCTCATGGATGACCCCATAACATCACGATCATATGAAGGTGGCGTCATATTTGGCGTAGATGACGTAGGGGGAGGGAATCCGGTGGTTACATTGCATGCCCCCACGTTGTAGTCTGAAGGTGCCATTCCATGGCTCATTGCGTTCATGCCTGAGAGACTGTGGTGAAAGCCTGGCAAATTTGAAGATGACATATTGTGAATGTTAGACATTCCCTGAAAATTGGACATGCTTGGTAAACCAGCTGCCATGTTGGTCATTGACGCCATGCTAGGTAGGCCAGACACTGGTGATTGAAACCCACCCATTCCTGGCATAGTACATGGACCTTGTGCATATCTGTTATAAGAGCCGTAATTGCCACCCATACCCATTTGCTGCATAGAATTTCCAGACATCATCTGTTGTGAATATGGATCATACGAAGCCATCTGACCATTTGTCATGCCACAGGGAACATTCATTGAGGTCATCCCTGCGTTATGTGGACTCATAAAATCGTAATGACCCATCATCGGGCCACCACCACTCATTCCATTCAACATTCCAAAAGGTTTCAAAGCCTGACATTTTCGACGGAATCCTCTTGGTCTGCGTCTGAAAGAACCTTCTTCGAACATGAATTCTGCAGCAGGATCAATAGTCCAGAAATGCCCCTTTCCTGGGCGACCGATTCCCTTTGGAAGTTTAATGAAACACTCGTTAAGTGACAAATTGTGTCGGACCGAATTTTTCCAGCCTTGGTAACTTCCTCTGAAGAATGGAAATCTTTGCTGAAGAAACTGATAAATTTCACTCAGTGTACATCTTTTCGTTGGGGAAGATTGAATAGCCATTACTATCAAAGCGATGTAGGAATATGGTGGTTTTTCAGATCGTCTGACTCCAACTCCAGATTTTTTCCCATTTTTACCTTCTTCTTCTGGACTTTCAGGAGGATTTGTTGTAGTGCTGGGTGATTCGTCTTCACTGTCAGCATCATCGCGACCACCACTGCTGCTGTTAGTGTTACCACCGCTACCAGCGCTCGTGATTGTTACACCACCGCCATTAGACGATTTACTTTCAATCTTTCCATCGGACATGTTCTTCATCTCGCACAGGTCATGACCATTAGAAATTGGCAACACTGAAGAGTGATCATAATGTTTTAACTGTGTGTCATAGTGTTTCAATACATTATCATACGGTCTAGAATGAGAATCATACGGCTTCATTTGTGATTCATACGGCTTCATATGTTGCTCATACTGTTTCATATGTGTATCATATGGTTTGATATGTGAATCGTATGTCTTCAATGGTGTATCGTAAGGTTTGATCGATGTTGACTCGTAAGATTTCATGGATGTATCATATGGTTTATGTTCAAGAAGGCACTCCATATTCAAAGGACGGAAACAGGTAAAATATAATAACAAATTTGCGGAAGCAGGCGAACAACGTATATAACAATAAGTTTAAATTATTAGTTCTGTTACTTTTTTTTACTGTTAGAGCACGTTAGACTGTATTACACATCGTAGACAGACATTGCAAGTTAGTTGAAAGGTCACGACATTGTTCTTGAACTTGAATGATCCCTGTAATAAAGAAAGTGTATACATATGAATTATTGTTTTTGTGTGTATGTCTAATGTAATTTATTCAAATTATAAGAAATATACAATGGAATTGTCATATGTTTTTACTCTGACAATGAAGAAGTAGGAGGTGATGAAAGTTGAAATTTGACACTTATAGTTCATTCAATTTGTAATGAAGGTGTGAAGTATGAATTTCCTACCTTGTTTTCCGATATGGCGCATGGCGCAACATCTATGACCGAATCTGCCAATACAACGGTATGTTGCTGAAGTATGAATTTCCTACCTTGTTTTCCGATATGGCGCATGGCGCAACATACCCTATTGACCGAATCTGCCACTCCAACGGTTTGTCAGAACAATGAATAAATCATAGGTCAGGACTTAAAAGCGGAAACACCATTCAGGAATAAACGATATGTTATAAAGGCAAAATCTTCTTCTTCTTCTTCTGCGTTCGTTCTCAAACTCCTGATGATTAGCAGGATGTAGTCCAGAGAAAGGAATGAGCTGTGTCATGGTTTACAGCATTGCTGCGATATCTGCGCCTTTCGGCATGACACATCCGACTTCAGCATGGCTTTGGGTCACTGACCCTGTATGGGATGGAGCAGCCAACTCCATCCCATAACCTCCTTAGTCGCCTTTTACGACATGCGTGGAAGGTAAACAGTGTTGCTATTCTTTGCTCCCCTTTCGGGCCCTGGCAACACACGGGCGTGAAGGCAAAATAACGGTTTATTGTAACAATAACCTCCGTGGTGGAGTGCGACAGCCAACTCCAGCTCCATACCTCCCTGGTGGAGTGGGACATCCAACTCCACCCCCAAAAATCTTCCTAGAAGACACTTACAACATATCATGCATGGTAGATCACAGTGCTTCTATTTTGTGCATATATTTCTAAATCCCTACAGTATGCAAAGCGATAACAGATGAAACATGATCAAATTAAAGTTCCCGGTATGTTGCTGACCACAATACTCTTATTGTTTACAAATTAAGACAGTCCTGTTCACAGATATCGCAGCATTCCAGATATATCACACTATTTGCCTTTTTCTGGACTTTTCATTGGCTTGCGGCCTACAATATGCGCTTTATGAAATTAACATGTCCAACGAACATGCCCAATAAACATTTCCAATCCACATGACCAATGAACATGATCAATCCACATTATCAATGAGTCGAGCCAGCACAGATGAATGACACAGCACGTATGACTATACTGGAGTGGGGCTTGGTTTAACACCCTATCCATTAGTTCGAATTGGGAGAATACTGAACTTTAGTCATTTCGAGAGGGAAGCAAGGAATAGCAATACAGTGTTGTATCGTGAATATCGTAGGAGGCGACCAAGGATATTAAGGGTGTTTGTCCGTAAGTTGGCTGTTCCTTACCGTAGGTCAAAGTAACCTGAAAGTCAATTTGGAGTAGAATATGTCAGGTCACAATATGTAACTGTCGCATCCAAACTGTAAGCCATGACACTACACATTCTCATATGACACCCCCCCCCCGTTGAGAGTCACTTCTTATTATACACATACAATATATTTATGCGATGGTCTCATCAATAATTTATCTAAAAAATTTTGGACTCTGTGGCCGGATGGTACAGGGAGTATTACGGGCAGCCATGTCAACAGGTATCACAGTCCACCGCAGACAAATGTACATCCTCATTGTTTCAAAAGCAATGTCATTCTACTGAACGTAATCTACTGCCAAAAATTGCTGAGTTGATAGCTATGTCTGAAAATATTCTACAAACTTGTGATCTAGTAAATAATGGTGATTTGTCCATTCGTCATCTGAGTGTAGGTAAATGGTCGTTTTAGATTGTAATCCCATCATTGGATAGAATGAAGTCTAGACTTCTCAAGGCTCAGAAACAATTCCATACGACAGGCTTCAGACTGTCACTTAGAGATATTACTAGGGCATTGGATAAGATATGTGTCACACATATCTACACTAAATACTCACACTTCATACCACGTAAACAAGTGCACAGTCACTCTGTGAAAACTCGGACATAAAACAATTTCCTGTTTGTATCCGACAATCGATAATTAGTGAAAGTGCGGTAAAACTAGTTACCAATATGTGAAGAAAATAAAACCCTGTTAATTCGTTGAGCTCCATAGATTGAAACCTGCACACTGTGTGACGAGTAAAGTCAACTGACCGTTAATCAGCAGCCTAAAATGTCACTTAGCGACCCACTAAACTAAAATGTTACTTAGCGAGCCACCAATCTAAAATGTTACTTAGCGACCCACCAAACTAAAATGTTACTTAGCGACCCACCAAACTAAAATGTTACTTAGCGACCCACTGACATGAAATATGGTATACTGGTGTTATTTTAGTAATTTGTTTTTTAAATATTGAACCATGTCAGAAATTCGCTATAGCGACACCCTCCCCCCCCCATCGCATTCTCTCTCTATCTGTCTCTCTCTCTCTCTCTCTCTCTCTCTCTCTCCTTTCTCTGAATATAATGGTAAATGTGGTCCTATGGTAACAACCTGCAGTCGTGGATTAAGATTATTCTTCATGTACTAAGTCTCAGCAACTAGTTTGTGGGGTAAATAGTTCCCTTTCTCGCTGTGTTTACATTTCCTAACTCACGCGTAAGGTACCCATTTACAGCTGGATCAATTGAAGGAGCGATCGTGTCAGGCGAGAAATCACGAACCGGACTTTTTTTGTGTCCGAACTTTTTGTAACCCAGTGATAGTAAACAAGCTCACTATCAACTAAACGACCCACTTTCTCTACTTTTCTCAATAAATCGAAACTTATTGAACAAGTATTTTTTCAATAAATACCTCAACATGTGTGGATATATTATATAGTAAACACCTATTTCTAATGCCGAAAACTTCAAAGACTTGACACCTTCTAAAATTTCCTTAGAAAGACGTGCTAAGAACATCCAGATAACAACTACAGAGAGTTCTATATTTCACAGAGAAGGTTCCCATTTCATTGTTCTGACTATCCTCGATCACACAGTAGACATCTGAAAACATAAACAGGTTTATATAGTCTTGCTAGAGGGAACTCTTGCGTTAGAAATAAAAAGTACATCAATACAAATAGACGAAACAATCACTAGCATTCATCTTTGTGGCACATGTGCTCTGTCGTTGCTGCACAGCAGATGTAAATAGAGTTTAAGGCATCGATTTTTAACGTTATCTATCTTTAACTTATTATTTTGATTGTATTATGTGTTATTTTAAGTGAATGACTAATAACTGTAATGTGCAGAAAATTCATTGTGTGTTTTCTAGTGTGGAAAGTTGAATATTCCTGGAGGGATGTCTGGAGTTTAGTCGTTGATCGTGCCGTCATGATGTTCGCTAGGCGCGAACAAGGAAGCGACCGATAGCCACCGGTATAAGTGGTAGCTCTGCAACTGGGCAGGGCGGGGCACCCATTTGTCCCGACAAAAAATATTGTCAAAGGGAGCGGATACAAATGGATATCCCCATATGGATGTGGAAAGCAACGGGAAACTATTAGACAGTTTGACAACGTGGCACGGCAAAGACACAACAACGACTTTGATACATAATACTGTGGACAGAGAGCTGTGGAGAGCCATGACCGCCTACGCCACCCGGCATGGCACCTGATGATGATGATGAATAACAACAGGCAAGATTGAAGGCACCAGAGACAGAGGGCGACAACGTGAGAAATTATTAGACAGTTTGACAACCTGGCACGGCAAAGAAACAACAACGACTTTGATACATAATACTGTGGACAGAGAGCTGTGGAGAGCCATGACCGCCTACGCCACCCGGCATGGCACCTGATGATGATGATCTTTAACTTAATCTTGAGAGGAAAAAATATTTTTTTAACAAAAATTAAATTCAGCAATACACTAAAGGGGTATCAATACTGAATATTTCATTTGAGAAAACTTAACTAAAGTGGTATCAATACTGAATATTTCATTTGAGAAAACTTAACTAAAGTGGTATCAATACTGAATATTTCATTTGAGAAAACTTAACTAAAGTGGTATCAATACTGAATATTTCATTTGAGAAAACTTAACTTCTTCGTCTTCTTCTTCGGACATTCGTTCTCAAACTCCTGCAGATTAGCAGGATGTAGTCCGGAGAAGGAAATGTGTTGTGTCATAGTTTACATCATTGCTGCGATATCTGCGCCTTTCGGCCTGACACATCCGACTTCAGCATGGCTTTGGGTCACTTACCCTATATGGAATATGACAGCCAACTCCATCCCATAACCTGCTTAGTCGCATTTTACGACATGCGTGGAAGGTAAACCGTGTTGCTATTCTTTGCTCCCCTTTCGGGCCCCGGCAACACACAGGCGAGAAAACTTAACTAAAGTGAAGCTATAAAAAAAAATAGATATACCTTGTAAGAATGCAGAAAAATGTTTTATTTTCAAAATTTTTTGTAAAAAATTGCATGTACAAATTTAAATGCTAGGATTATTGTGCATAATATATAATAAAAATCATGGATCTTCTTGAAAGTTGAGGGGATCCATCGAAAAAAAAAATCCTCGATTTAAGGGGAAACAACCGTTGTAATTGTGAATACAAAAATAATCAAGATATTTCAGTCGAATTTAAACGCTGTGAAAACAACTACACTGTATAATATGGTGATACATAATTGAATACACATATTTTACGTTCGCTTTTATTTTATAACCATTGCATACATAATATTATAATTATATTGATGTACTGACATTTTACATAGGTCTTATATAATTCATTAATACAATATGTCTTTATTTATTTCATCAAGTATGTAGTGGTTGTAAATTGTTTTTAATTATTAAAAAAAAACATTTCTTAAACGGTGGCACACCTTGCATCGACTCACACCTAGCATCGACTCACCGCATACTGGCTGCGGTGCACTAAATTTCCTGCGATGCCACTACTTAATCATCTATTACCTCGTGTTCATAAATATCATACCAGGCCATTATTTAATCATCTAGTGTAGTGTTTCCCAACCTTTTTTTAACCATACCCCGCCTAAGTATCTCTAAACGTCATATGCCCTCCTATGTAACATATAAATAATTGTAACACTGAAAAATAAAATTATTTCCTAAATGAAGCCTAATTACAACTTGCTCGAATTGCCTTCCTAAACAATCAAATTGCCCCCTCCCTTGGGGCATTAGCCTCATCACGTTGGGAAACACTGATATATTGCCTAGTATTCATAAATTTCCTGCCATGCCACTATTTAATCATCTATTACTTTGTATTCATTTCGCCATTCCTGAATAAATATGTTCAACTATCTTTCTGTTTGTTTTTATCAGCATCGAATCCGCCCATTTATTCTGCGTATCCCACATTTCAATATCTTGTCTTCCGTGTTACAATGATCACGACTTTGTTATTGTGATATCTATTATTTATTTGTGTTGATATGTCTAGTTTTTGTGAATGTGTTTTCTCCTATTCATATAACATTCTGTGTTTACATACAATATCTTCAGTCATCTTATATTCTATTATCATACACATAACACGGTATGTTTAAGGGAGTCGGCGGCGTAACTCAGTGGCAGGTCAGATAGATTCAGGCAAAAAGTATGCAGTCGCATTCATAAATAAAGTCCTGTTGTCTTACATCCAAGCTGTAAAAAAATTAACAGACAAAACTCGAAACGGCGGAATGAAGTTTTTCAAATCACTGGAAAAATATCAAATAACACACACAAAACAGTTTGGAGATGCATATCTGCAACTATTTGATAACCTTGGCTTACCGGCTAAATCTTGACTATTATTGAAACTACCAGAGACTGAAACTGATTCATTTTGAGCGGAATAAATTTAATCTTCCTTTTCTATATTTTCAGCTGAAAAAACTTAATCTTCCTTTTCTCACATGTCATAGTATGTGTAGAATTTTATTAAATATATTTTAAGTATAGCGGAATATAACACCATAAATAATTGTACTAATAGTAACGCTACCTCTACTGAGTAAATTTACTAACAGAAAAGTTATCGTAATTGAGTAGCAAAACTACTAATAGTACTAGTTGTTAATAGTAAAACTACCATTAATAAGTTTACTAATAGTAAAACTACCATTAATAAGTTTACTAATAGTAAAACTACCATTAATAAGTTTACTAATAGTAAAACTACCATTAATAAGTTTACTAATAGTAAAACTACCATTAATAAGTTTACTAATAGTAAAACTACCATTAATAAGTTTACTAATAGTAAAACTACCATTAATAAGTTTACTAATAGTAAAACTACCATTAATAAGTTTACTAATAGTAAAACTACCATTAATAAGTTTACTAATAGTAAAACTACCATTAATAAGTTTACTAATAGTAAAACTGTCATTAATAAGTTTACTAATAGTAAAACTACCCTTAATAAGTTTACTAATAGTAAAACTACCATTAATAAGCTTACTACTAATAAAACTACCCTTAATAAGTTCACTAATAGTAAAACTACCCTTAATACGAACAATAAAGATATAATTAATTAGTAAGATTACTATAACATAACTATTGTTATAGCAGAAATAGACATCCTAAAAGATTCTCATAAAATAAAGTTAGTGTTGTGAAACACTGTTTCATTCAGATATATTAATGAATCTGGATTCTATAACATAATATGTGAATTATTTGTGATTGAATGAATCTATACTCTTCATAGGATTATATGTATACGATCGTATCTATCATGTATCGAATAAAACACATCGTTTATTTCTTAGTATTATCAATACAAGTAATCACACATCACACACTTAACTAGTAAAGTAATCACACATCACTCAATTAACTGATAACGTAATCTCACATCTAACACAATTAACTGGTAAAGTAATCACACATCACATACTTAACTGATAAAGTAATCACACATCACATACTTAACTGATAAAGTAATCACACATCACATACTTAACTGAAAAAGTAATCACACATCTAACACAATTAACTGATAAAGTAATCACACATCTAACACAATTAACTGATAAAGTAATCACACATCTCACACAATTAACTGATAAAGTAATCACACATCTCACACAATTAACTGATAAAAAGCAATAAACTCTTGCGTAAGATTATGAATTTATTAAATAATATTTCTGATATTTTATTGAATAAATTTTCCATTGTGTGGTCGCGAGCTATTTATGAGTATAAAATGCGTTAATGTCTAGTTCTACTGCTTTACAAGTTGCATGTAGTTCTTCCATTTGCTCTGAGAAATGGTCTGTAGTTGTTCCATGTGCTCTAAGTATTGGTTTGTAGTTGTTCCATGTGCTCTAAGTATTGGTTTGTAGTTGTTCCATGTGCTCTAAGTATTGGTTTGTAGTTGTTCCATGTGCTCTGAGTAGTTGTTTCTTCACTGATGTTTCTTCTGATACCGATGTTTGGTGGACCTCTTGCACTAATGACCCACCCCTGCGAGTCTAGCAGGTTGTTGTTTTATGTTTTTATTTTATTTTTCTGTATTCGTTCTGAAATTCCTGCTGATATGTAGTCCAGAATACGAATTGCGCTGTGTCATTTACAGCTTGGCTGCGATATTTTTGCCTTTCTGCTTGGGACATCCAACTATAGAATTCCTTCTGGATGACTTCGATCTATGATATTGGACATCCATCTTCAACCCCGAAACATCGTTAGTCGCCTCTTATAACGTGCATGGCACTTGGTAATACCACTATTCTTTGCTTCACTTTCAGGCTCTGACAACACAAGATTGGTTCTCTGTACGTATAATTTGTAATTTTCCTTTCATTTTACTTTATCATAATCGTGATTTGTTTTCTGTGTAACAAGTCTAATTTTACAAGTCAATATTATCATCATAAATAAATCCATAATCATTCAAGATCGTAGGGTTGCCACTCCTGAAACATGGAAACATCAACACAAAAATTCCGACATGCCTGTCTGTTCTCAGTTCCTTATTTAGTGTGCAGAATCTTAACCCTGTACAATCTTTAATAATATCATTCTATGCTTTCTTTTAAGCTCCTCTTTTTCTTCTAAATTCTCTGTAGATTAGTTCGGGAAAAGGAATTGTTCCTCATCACGTGGCCACACCACGTATAAGTTTGCGACATTTCATCACTGTCATGAGATGTTTTTGTTGATCTTCAACAATAATTGACTTTCCCCACCAGTTTTGGTTTTATGTTCCGTATAATGTTTATGTAATATTCGTCAATAACATTTGTTTTCAAAAGCCTGTATTCTCCTTTCCATTTCCGCTGTAATTGTCCAACTCTCAAATCCTTACAAAAGAATAGATATTATTCGAGATGTATATAGTTTATCTTCACTGCTGTACTTATTCGGCTCTTTTATATCATATTTTACCTGGACGTTGCAGCCAATGTTTTTTTTTCCAAGTCTAATCTTTATTACTTTTTTAGTGTTTACATCGCTGCTCAAATAAAATACTAAGATCCTAAGTATTTAAAGGTATAAAACTCTTCTAGTTTCTGTCCATTGACCCAGATATTAACAGGAGTCGTGTTGTTGTCATCTCTATTTGACATTATTTTTTTCATTTCTTGATGTTTACTTCCATACCATAATTTTGCAAGTTTTATGAAGTTTAGAAGTACGCTATTGAAGTTCTTTCTCACTGTCAGTCACAAAATCAATGCCATATGCAAACCGCTAGTTGCACAAATAAAAACTGTACCAATTGAAACTATTGTTTAATAGTTTAGTGTCTCTTGCAAGGTCTGTTCCAGGTCATGCTGGGGTCAGGGGAAACGAAAGAGACGATGTGTTTGGCTGGTAAAGCCTTGGTGAGCGGCACCGAGATAAGAAGAGACATGATTGAATTGATTAGATCAGTCATTGATACCCTACGAGAAGACGAGGTGGAGGTCGAACTAGACAATGTACATATTCAGAGAATTGTAGAAATGGGAGTGACTAGAGGCGATGGGAGAAAGTACTCCTTCTCCGGAAAGATCAGAAGAACGCGTAATCAACAACTGACTGGGACACTGAGCTTATACACTTTTAGATGGCTGACGGAACGGCAAACAGAGCATATATGGGAATGCCCCCAGTGCTGTGACGTTTGTTCCTAATCAAGAATCAAGATGTGTTCCATGATTATATTCAATAACACTGGTGATAATACGCATCCTTGTCGAACTCCTTCAGGTGTTTTGAAAGAAAGGCTCCACTATGGCCATTAGTTAGAACAGCATTAGTTGTGCTTCATATAGTGCTTCAATAGTTGCTACTTTATATAGTGCTTCAATAGTTGCTACTTTGTATAGTGTTTCAATAATTGTTACTTTGTATGGTATTTCAATATTTGCTACTTTGTATAGTATTTCAATAATTGCTACTTTGTATGGTATTTCAATATTTGCTACTTTGTATAGTGTTTCAATAATTTCTACTTTGTATAGTGTTTCAATGGTTGCTACTTTGTATAGTGGTTCAATGATTGCTACTTTGTATAGTGTTTAAATGATTGCTACTTTGTATAGTGTTTCAATGGTTGCTACTTTGTAAAGCGCATCAATGATTTCTATTTCTATCAAAATTAAAATGTCTCATAACTTTGCATTAAACCTTCTTACCTCAATCAATCGAATGCCTTAGGTAATTCGATAAAGAAGTTATGATAGATTTTATGCAAGTGAATTCGCAAATCTACGACTAAGTACAATGTAATATATGTATTAACATTTCGTAGCGAAAGCTGGAAATAACATAGGTACTGGAGACGAAATTAAATTCATTTAAAAATAAAGGTATTCGAGAAAACTTAAATATTGATTGGTTATAATTCAAGTCAAACAAGCAAATAAGAGGTGACAGCAAACAGCAAAACGTTTCTATACAACAATAAGAAGAAAACAGTGGACGTATATTAGACATGTACTTAGAATGAATGATAATAGATTGCCACTATGAACATTAAAATGAATACCAGATGGCAAAAGAATGAAAGACACAGAGAAATTCTTTTCAGAATATCTATCGAAGAGGGTATGGGTGTATCTCAACAACATGCAATAACTATAAACACCAACATCACATCTCTTACTCACACTGAAGAGCACTTGTTTCTGCCCTGTACACCGTATTCGGTGCCATGGTGTTTAGTATACATTCAGAAGGTTCTCTGTTGACTTTCCCCTAGACATTCTAATTCTTGTTAACTTTCAGCAACTATTACTACAATAGTTTGTTATCGATTCCCCAGGTGGATTTTGGTTCAAATCAGCACCGAATCTAGGTATGTACCACCCTCAATATCCAGGGCTCCTTAACCGACATAAGTTTAGTTTGTGCAAAAAAAAGGAGTGGGAGGTAATTGATCAGGGTACTGCTTATGTGAATCCCTACTTGACGTCAAGCGAATAGGTGGAAGCTTTATCTGTCGTTCCAAGGTAACGGTCTCGCATTGGTATGTTCTGTCAATGTTGACATATGTTTATCTTATTTACACATCTTCTCGTTTTACTTTTGCTGTGTATCCTAATCTTCTTTTGTTATATACTCTTTTTGGTAGCTTGTTGTTAGTCATTCTCATAAGGTCCGTCTCTGTGTCTAAGTGGTGCAGTGCTTGTCTCTGTATCCAAATGGTACAGTGTTTGTCGTAGGCGTCCAAGGTACCCGGTTCAAACCGTGGCGCAAGCATCTGTGCATTAGGATTGTTTATAGAGCAATGACAACATACTGCACTTATTTATACTGCCTATAAAATTACTACAGTCAAAAAAATCATCGACTGAATAGGATATGATACCATCGCAAGGTGTCCGAATCATTTCATGTGTTTCTCTTAGTGTAATCTTCTTCTTCAGGGTACATTCTCAAACGTCCATTGGTACTCTCTTGTAGCAATGGTCAGGACAATGGTCATACCAGATTTCCAGCAGGATGTAGTGTAGAGAATAAAAATGCGTTGTGTCGACGTTTTATTTGAGCCAAAGGGTTGACACATCCGTCCACGGTTATACTTTATGCCAGATAGGTTCTGGCCCATACAGCATGGAAACATCATGAGATAGACATGATGCGATCTGTCAGAGTGCACCACCAATGCAAGAGACAGAGGATATTGGAGGTCGTTTGAAGCCATCCTTCGTTGCAGAGACGGCACTTGATGATGATTATATGAATTTCACATTTCTAAATATGAATAGTTTAGTAAAACACTTGTAACTTTTCTTAGTCTTTCTCACGTCACGTGCTTTGATATCTCTCCATTGTGAGATTGTTAATGATCATTTATCTATCTATCCATCTATCTATCTATAAGCTGTGGCTTTTGTTTGCATTGCGGCGTCAGGGGTAGAAGAGTTCTCTGGGGATGGCCTTCTTGTGTGCTGTTTGTAAACTTGTTTATTTGGCTTCTTTAATGTATGTGTTCCATCTTTTACAAGAATGCCTGCGCATGTCTCTGGAAGATGCAGGGCAACTTGCTCAAGACCGCGGATAATTCAAGAGATCCATAGGAAAGACTACGTTCTGGAAAGAATATGTCACTTGATGATGATGATCTTTTACATGGTCTGCCTCTGACTTTATAATCGTGATGTCTATGTGTCATGGCCATTTGCAGCATGTTGGTAGTCTGAAAGTGTGTGAAAACTTGTCTGTTGTCTTTTGGTGTGTTCCAATACTAGTATTGTTTTGGTTATCTGTCTAATGTTATCGTTTCTAATTCTATCTCTTAATGACACTCCGAGTATCTTCGTAGACATGTCATTTCTGCAGTTACTATTTTTCTTTTGTGTTTTTCTGTCATTGTCCAGGTTTGGCACTGGTAGCATAGTGGTGGAATAATAATAGTCTTGTATAATGCAACTTTAGTGTCTATGTTTACATTTTTGTTCTTTAAAATACGTGTCATCTGTCCTAGGATCTGGTTTGTTTTGTTACATCTATTTTGTATCTACTATTTTTCACCTTCACTCGATATAATGCTTCCTAAGTAAGTGAACTCCTTTATCTGTTTACGGTGTTTATCATCGATGGATATAGTGATATTTCTTTCTTTCCTTGTTATTGCCATTATGTCGGTCTTTTCAATATTAATCTTCATGTTGAATTTTTTACATGTTGTGTAGAGTCTGTTCATATACTTTTGTAATTGTTCTTCTGATATCGCTATTAGTACTCGGTCGTCTGCAAAGAGTAGTTCGTTCAATTTGTCTTTCATGTTATCTTGATGTGGTCGATATATATGCTAACATTAGAGCGGATAGGACACACCCCTGGCGAACTCCTGATTGGATTTCAAACTTATTGAACACTCCTGTATTTGTTCTTACTTCACATTGGCTATCAGTATAAATGCTCATGCATATATTGATTAAATGTTCTGGTACTAGGTATATTGATAGTGTTTTCCATAGTTGTTGTCTGTTCACACTTTCGAGGGCCTTTTTCTTGGTCGACGAATGCGATGTATAATACGTTGTTGTTTTCTGTGGCTCTTCCTGTTAGTTATCTAAGTGTAAAGATAACATCCGTACAGTTTGTATTTATTACGGAAGCCATTTGGGTGTTTTAAGTTGTGGTTCAATGTAGGATCGTAATGGTTGTTCTAATATTTTGTTAAAAATTGTCATTGTGTAGCTTAGTAAAGATATCCCTCTGTATTTTGTGCAATATCTCTTACTGCTTTTTTTTCTTCCATATGGGAATATCGTCGCGTTTCTCCAGTCTTCTGGTGTTTCTTATTTATTCCATATTATATTGAATAATCTGTGTGGCTATTTTTGTTTTTTGCTGCTGCTTTGATAATGACCACGTATGGTGCTGGTAACAAAATATTGGTATGTTTGTTTGATAGCATCAGGAATAGCTAGCAACTTGCTCTTACTTCCTATGTACAGTGGGGTGGTCAGAGCTTTCTTTCATAGCCAGGAGGACTTCAGCTTTCGACTTAATGCAATGCCGATTGAAGAAGGCTTCTGCTCTGTCAAAATTTTGGTATAGAGCAGAGATGGATAATTGTTATTTTTCCAGCGGGCCAAATTCGGAAATCGTAAGGTGGAATGGGGTTACAGCAAATTATTGGGCCAGCGGGCCAAATTCAGCAAAAGTAAGGTGGAATGGGTGACAGTAATTGGACCAGCGGGCCAATTTCAGTAATCGTAAGGTGGGATGGGTGACAGCAATTGGGCCAGCGGGCCAAATTCTGTAATCGTAAGGTCGGATGTGTGACAGCAAGTTTGTTTTTGAAGTTTAAAGACGCCAGAGCCTGAAAATATTCTCTAGATTAAGAGGCTTTCCGATGTCAAACATCCATAATTGGCGGCGAGTAACAATATTTTCAGCTAGTCACATAATTTTCCTTATAATGTCCTCCTTATCAATGTTAACATCATATTCACAGTTTGGCTCAGACATATTGATTTGATACTATCTAATTCAGGGCCAGTGCACAATTTTAAATCAGTCTGGAGGGACAGTAAAAATGGATTGGGCTGCATTTTTGACCGAGGACCATTGTTTGTCCACTTCTGATGTAATAATATTCTTGATGGTGGAGAAGACACTGTGACAATAGGCACTAGGTTTATGCTATTTTGTTTTTTGTATTTATTTATTTATTTTAACGTTTTCCACGAAGACGATTCTGAAATAGTTGAACTAAAAATTTTTACTGTGATCAGGCCCGTAGCTATGTCTTCACTGACGGAAGGGGAGGTATTCTATCTGAAAAGATCTATAATTTCCGCGTTTAGTAAAATATTTAACGACCTTTTATTGGGAAAACCAGTAAAAGAAAAAAAGAGGGAATTGAATCTGGTTTTTTTTGGCTGAGTTATAATATTCAATTTCATGTTTTGATTGTTGTAATGTTGATATTCTTTGCTTCCCTTTCAGACCTACAATAGACGTTTTATTACTTTAATGTTTAGGGTCATCCCCCTGGAGTAATCATTTAAGGCATTTGGCTTATATTTACAATGTCACTGACACGATGTCGCTTGATGACATCTTGTTAACAAGTGCACATTTTTTAGAAGCCGACTACGAGTTATCGCTTAAACTTTCCATAATCCAGTACTCATGTCATGAGTCCTGATACCTTCATGAAAGGGTCGAAGTATACATGTGAAAACAAGTAAAATAAGTCATTCCTCTACCCCCATTTGATCCCATTTGAATTTAATATACTGTGTGTGTACACAATATATATATATATATATATATATATATATATATATATATATATATATATATATATATATATATATATATATATATATATATATATATATATATATAATCTATATATATATATATATATATATATATATATATATATATATATATATATATATATATATATATATATATATATATATATATATATTGGTTATGTATTTTATATATATATATTGAATAGACATATTGACAATATACACAATTGTCATCACCATATATTTAAGATGTTTGATTCGTAATTCTATTTATATTTCACCTTATTGGTGCCTTGCTGTTACAGTGGAGTCTAGTACGTCCCATACCCAGGTAAACCTAATTCTTGAAATTTATTTAGAAGAAGCCTATTTAGAAGATTACAGGCTTTCGGGTACAAATGCTACAGAAGAATTCTACGAATTTCCTATAGGGAACATAAGACCAATGTGTACGTAAGAAATAAAGTAGAGATGTGTGCAGGAGTTCAGGAGCCATTGCTTTCAATAGTGAAACGACGAAAACTAGCATGGTTCGGGCATGTATGCAGGCACGATTCCTTGTCAAAAACAATACTGCAGGGAACTGTCGAGGATGGAAGAAGCAGAGGAGGACAAATAAAGACATGGACAGACAACATCAAGGAATGGACAGGGCTAGATATTTCCACACTCATCCGCATCGCTGAGGATAGAATTCGCTGGAGGACTCTGTGTGCTGAAGCATCCAATGTGGTACCTCTACGACCCTGAAGGGTTATGGGTTTATTGATTGATTGATTGATTTCTTGAAAGATTTCAATTAGTTCCGTTCAATAATCACAAATGATAATGATCATTTGCATCTAATTTATGAAATTCAGCTTAGAATTATGTTGTTGTCTATGAGTTTGCAAAGCCATGTGCTGGCCATTAAGTCTTTGATCAAGCCGGGCGTGGAAAAATCACTTCAGATGATACAAATATAAAGCAGTTAAACACGCTTGAACACCCGACGTACAAACAAGTAAATATTATCTTTACATCTTCTAAGTATTTTTGTCTTTTGTCTATTCCCATGTGGATGTCGGTCACAATATCCACACTTGCCGCTAAGCGTGGGGGTGGTGATTGGAAGCTTTAGTTGTCTATCAAAGGCCAGATGTGTCGCCTTGGCTGCGTTGAATCCGTATTTGTTCAGTGTTGTCTTGATGTTATCTATCCATCTTTTTCTATGTCTTCCTCTGTCCTTGTATCCGGATTTTCTTATGTTATATGTTCTTAATGGTAGTTGGTTATAGTTCATTCTCATAAGGTGTCCAAACCATTTTATTTGTTGTTTCTCAATGTATTCTGTGCATGGTCTTATACCGATTCTTTTTGATTAAATTAGTTCTCGTTTTGTCTAGTTTGGTCACTCTTGCGGCTTTTCTCGGGTATTTCATCTCACATGTACATTTTCTCTGTTAGTCTACTGTATTTTTCTTAACATCGCTAAAACAGAATATAGCTTCCGTTGCAGCTATTTTTTGCCGTTTATTATTATGTTAGGTATTTATTGCTAGTTCGTATCATTTATTATTATGCAAGATATTTTATTAACATTATTGCCATGTACGATATAAATATTGTTCTATGTATTATTTCACAATACATTTATTATTGTATGTATCACTAGTTCGCGTTATCTATTATTTCTAAAATCAATTTATGACTAGTTTATCCCATTTATTATTGTACAATAAATGTATCTCTTAAATTGAATATAAAATGGTAAAAGAAAATAAGGAAGACTAAGAGAGACTCTTCGAAGAACAGCAATCAAAGGGGGTCTATGACTATGGGTCTCAACAACACGCACGAATTACACACAGTAGCATCACATTGTTAGAACTGTAGAGCTCTGGTTTCTGCCCTGTGCACTGTATTTGGAACGTATATATATATATATATATAAAATATGTAACAATGATTCATGCCATGTATTATTATACCATACATTTATCACTAGTTCCCATTATTTATTATTGTACAATGTATTTATTGAAAGTTCATGTCATTAGTGAATATTAACTATATATATATATATATAGTATTCTCTAGCCTGGTCCGTCTAAATATGAACTTATTACGAATAATGGTTAGCTACTGTTACAATGTATCCTATGAACAGCGGCATTGTTTTGGTTGACAGCTTCTAACAATCAAGCAATTATCTGAGTAATAAAAAAAACAACTGAAGACAGTTTGATTCGCGATAGCAACACACAACCGGATTCCTAGAAAGAAGAGGCATTTCAATTACTAAAACGAAGAGACAAGCTAATTGCTAGAGCCAAGATAACAAGTTAATTCCTACAGCCGAGAAGTTTATTCCTAGAACGAAGAGACAAGCTAATTTCCAGAACCAAGACACAAGCTTTTACTTTGCTTTTGATCCCTGTAAGACCGGAAAAATATATCCAAGCAATACTTTGTACAACCGAATTGTTTAGCAGCACAAACCATTTATTTCTTAACATATACCTTTATATCTTACATAACATGTTTTGAGAAGTGTGGAAGTATCACCGTGTGAGATTGTATTACAATCAGCAACCAATAAATCCTGCCGTCACCGGCTCAACTTCTATTCTCATGCTTCATGTCGTAGTGAAAGCGGCAGAAGACTGCACAAGCACCTTCTTACCATTCGAGTAGGTAACAAAGAAACAATCTTCTATGAACAACAGAAAAACAGTTCCATTGAAACAAGAAGCAACCTAATTCGTAGAAACAAAAGATAGCATGACCCCTAGAAACAACAAACGACCTGTTTATATAGAGAGAAAAAAAGAAACGACCTCATTCATTGAAATAAGTGACAACATCATTCCTAGAAACAAGAGACTACCTCATTCCGAGAAATAAGAGAAAACAAATTTCCTAAAATTAAGAGAAACCATTTTTTCTATAAATAAGAGACAATCTGATTCATAAAAACACAATAATACAATTTCTAGATATCCCTCATGCATACAAAAGAAGTTAACTTAACTCCTAAATACATGAATGGACAATAGGATTTATACATATAAAGAAAAACTCATTAATAAATATAAGCAGTGTCGCATAAAGTATAAAGGGCTTTGGAAAGGAGGGAGTACCCACAAAATGTATCTCGTTTAATGGGAAATGTCAACAATATTTCTGTGATAAAATCGATACGGTGGGGTATTTTGATATCCTTAACGCGTTTCTCTAAGTACACAATGTCGTGCTCCACTTTACTAAGATCAAGGATTGGAACCCCACATCCACCCACGCCTTTCCTTAAATAATGCTTTGACATCAAGAGACAATAGGATTTCCTTTGCAAGAAATTATGGCTAAAACTAGTAAAACTCCTATGACCAAAACATAAGATAAAAACTTGAGAGAAATTGTATTCTACATTGGTAAAGCAAATCTATCTCATGAATGTAATATTTATCATGAATCTATTTCATGAATGCAACATTTATCATGAATCTATTTCATGAATGCAACGTTTATCATGAATCTATTTCATGAATGCAACGTTTATCATGAATCTATTTCATGAATGCAATATTTATCATGAATCTATTTCATGAATGCAACATTTATCATGAATCCTAAATGAAGATGACAATCTGATTCCTAGAAGTCAGATACCGTCTCTAACCCTAACCCTAACCCTAGAAGTCAGATACGGTCTCTAAGCACACAAAATAATCAAATTCTTTAACACAGAAAAGAGATATATATTTTATAAATATTTGACGATTTCATTCCATAGAACCATAAGTAGTCTAGCTCTAAATGTTATATAAAATAGTAATTATTAAATGTAAAATATTCCTTTTTTATCTGTGTTTTATTTCAGACCTCTGCTAGTGAGCAGGGCGTAGTCCAGAGAATGGTGTCCAGCGAATCCAGAGAAAATTGTATCATTTTCAGCTGCGATATCTCCGCAATTCCACCTGACACATTCATTTTTCCATCAACATTTGTTTCGTAAAATAAATAGAATCATTTATTCCATAAAATAAATAGAACCATTTATTTATTAAAATAAATAGAACCATTTATTCCATAAAATAAATAGAACCATTTATTTATTAAAATAAATAGAACCATTTATTCCATAAAATAAATAGAACCATTTATTCCATAAAATAAATAGAACCATTTATTTCGCTAAAGTAAATACTCGTATAATTATTTGTTCCATAAAATAAATAGAACAATTTGTTCCAGAGAAACAAATATGACCATTTGTTCTATAAAATTTATATAACCATTTGTTCTATAAAAGTAATTAAAAATTATTGTGGCCTTATTGTCTTTCCCCAAGTAAATGATGGTTGATCGTATCCACACTTGCCGTTAAGAGAAGAGGTGGACATCCCAGGTGTAATTCCAATGCCAGATGTGCTGTCGTGGTTGGTTAGCTCATGTTTGTTCAAGGTTATCTTGATGTTTTCTATCCATCGTTTTATTAATCTACCTTTAGCTATATATCTTGATGTATTATATCCACCGTTTTATTAATCTACCTTTAGCTATATATCTTCATCATCTTTTGTTATGTGCTCTTATTGGTGTTTGGCTTGGGTTTATTCTCATAATTTTTGTTACTTTAAAAAAATATTATAGTGATTTGCTCGGTAAAAATAAAATATAACTAGCTGCTCTATAAAAGTAAATACTAACCATTCGTATTGTAAAATAAATATAATATTTTGTTTTATAAAATAAATATAACCATTTGCTCTATTCAGTAAATATAACCATTTGCTCTATAAAATAAATACAACCATTTGTAATATAAAATTAATTAAATCTTTCGTTTTATAAAATAAATATAACTATTTGATCTATAAAATAAATATAACTATTGCCTCTGTACAATAAAATAAGCATTTACTAGTGCAATAACTAAGAACCCCAAAAGCATGCCGTTTTTATTTGAAGAAAACAATAAAATAGTTGTAGAATAACATACACAACATAAGTTTTGACATAATCAAAATAATAATATTTAGTATACACAATATACCTTTAAACAGATTACAAACAACACAATAATGTGCATATCATAGTGGCGATATGATAGTGTAATTTTACAATCCACATTCACTTTGATCTTTTGCTTCATAACTTACCTGACATAACAGTCCTGATGTCTTAACACAAAACTTTACAGAAAAAAAAAATAGCTTTATCTATGTTTACATACTCTTTACAGCAGCTTTATAAATATTAAATTCACTGGGCAAGCTGGGATTTTTTTAAACTGTTTGTGCCAACTATGATAATCCTGTAGTTTGAAAACAGTTATTAACTCTGACGCTGTAGACGATTAAGTCGCGTTAAAGAAATACAGTAACCTGTAGCCGTGTTCTGGAATCCTCGATCTCTGAGATGTAAGGAACTTTGTTAACTCTGAATGGCAATTAGAGGTACGTTTCCGCTAGAAAGCTAATCAAGAAAGTATTCACAAGATAAAATTAGAAAGACCGTGGATACTGTCAGGGTGTATATGTTCCATCCTTAAGCTCATAGGCTTACAACGAATCCCAACAAACCATTGTAATATCGCGCATCCCTGAATTTCTTTCAACTGTGCCTCACTGGAATCGTTCTGCGAGGCTGGAAGCTGCAAGTAGGCGGGGATTGGTATGTCACTCACTCAGCACCGTGTCATAGATGATAAGATACCAGTGTGAGTTTGGGAGGGCTTGACCTGTCTTGGTGGATCAGATCCAATCAGATTAAAGTGCTTCATTCACGTGCTTCAAGGGGGTGTTTTCTGGCTTGTTTGCATTTTAATTATAAATTAAAAATGTAGGTCGTTTTACGTATGTGAACTCTAATGGTGAACACCGGTACTAGAGTGTTTGAGCAGATCTGGTTATGTCTGCAGCAGAGGGAAATCCTGCAGATTGAACTGCTCAGATAACAATGGCGTCAGACTCCATGTTTTGTAATTAATGTATGTTTCCCTTCCACTTCCCTCTGTTCAATGTCTTTGTTTTCTCACAGAACAACGTTGCTATGATGCTCTAACAAGTTTCTTTTCTTGATTAAGTCGTTGCAAGTTTAAGTTCCTTTTTATTTTATTTTTAAACCTATCACCTTATCATGTAATAGGCATATATTCTTCTTTTTGTAAATTATTTTATTACTTTTTGTTAAATCCCTCGTTAACATTGACAACAATAATAATACGTTAGAATACATCATATTTATTTCAAGTTACTTACGCAACGCCAATCATGCATTTAGCTATATTTGGAGGAGAGAGACTGTGCTGTATTGTCATTCCTGTTGTTTTGTCATTCATGTTTTGTATTTTCTATTGTCTTGTCATAACTTTTGTTTTATACTTCATATCGTTTTGTAATTTCTGTTGTTTTGTCATTCCTGTTTTATTGTCATTCCTGTTGTTGTGTCAATCCTGTTTTTGTTTTGTCATTCCTGTTGTTTTGCCATCCCTGTTGTTTTGCCATCCCTGTTGTTTTGTCATTCCTGTTGTTTTGCCATCCCTGTTGTTTTGCTATCCCTGTAGTTGTGCCATTCCTGTTGCTTTGTCATTCTATTTGTTTTCAGCACTAGTTGTGGTTGTGTTTGTTCTCATTCCCGTGTTTTCAATAAGAAAATATTGGATAATACGTCAGTTATATGTGTACACTGTGAAGCCGTTGCTAAGTTCACAATCTCACTTAGTACACGGTGAAGTCGTTGCTAAGTTCACAATCTCACTTAGTACACGGTGAAGTCGTTGCTAAATTCACAATCTGGCCTAGTACATGGTGAAGTCGTTGCTAAGTTCACAATCTGGCCTAGTACATGTTGAGATGCTTACATTGCTAACAATTCCTATAATTCGCTGGTTACACAAACTCAAGTGCCGTATCTGAATCGAATGTAGGCTACAATGGGCAACGTCCTTCTACATAACATTCCTGCGCGCAGACACTAAACAAACGCTAGTTTTGACTAATGCGATTCATCATTAATCACTTTGCGAATAATTTGGGTCGCCATCAAATAAACGATAATATAAAAAATGCGACCACTTAAGATAAGTTATACTGTTTACTATCTTCTCACAAGACGATCCTGAAGAAGAACTTCAACGAACTCCCAATATCCTGATTCCTACATTGGCGATGCACTGTGATAGATTGCACCTTATTCGCCTCAAAATATTTCCCTCCAACTTGTATCTCTGCCTATCTCTTGCCCGCCACTCATCCGCTTCCCATTCGATTTAAATCTTCAATAATGTATTATGTCTTTTAATATGCCCAAAATATGTTATTGTTTTACTATTTAATTATTTTAATAGTAATTTTTGTATGTCATTCACAGTATTGTCAGATCCTCTTTTTTTCGTTTTCTTCATTTTCCATTACGTTTCTCCCTATTATTCTATATATACAAATCTCAAATGCATCAATTTTGTCTTCTAGTTGTTTGCTCATTGTACATGTTTCTAAGTCATACATGTTGTTGTTATTTATTTGTCGATCTACAGGAATTACGAGATATTAACTTTTACTTTCTATGTGCACTGTTCTGGTGTCTCTAAAGCTGCATTTCATACCCAGATGATTCAATCTCACAGCACAGTGCAATGTTATGAAGAAGTCTCCTCAGAGAAATTACATTCTGCCGTACGTACATGAATAGTTAAACACCGATATTGTACGAGTATATTATCTCCGTAATTACTAAGCGTATGTGCTTAATATTTTGCATGAGTTGATTATTTTATAACCACGTTAAAGATTTATGATTCATTATTATCTAGCCTGAACGGATTTATGATATAATTCTCTATTATTGTCGTAGTCAAGATAACAATACTTTTATATTATGTTGAAATACAATTTTTACAGAAATTGTTGGTATAGGTGTATCGTTCATTTGTTGTTGCATGGGTAAAAATAAAATATTTCAAATGTAATATTTGTATCACTTACTTAGTAGATGAGGATGTAGTGATCTTATCTTCACATGCAACATCATTATGGTAGGAAGTGTTATCCATAACCTGACAGGAGGGTGTACTTAATGATGGAAGCAATGTTTCCTATATCCACTCTCTAAATATATGACAATTCATTTCAGCATGTTAGTCTCGATGATCGGTAGATTTGGAAATGAAAATCAGTTCACCATTCTCTAAAAGACCACTGTGTCTGCTCCTGCATGTGCCATTGTCAATAGTTTACCACACCATTTGAGGCACTTGCATAGCATCATACTGAATACTTGATGTGTTTAGATCATTTATGATAACCCATACCCTCTTCTTTTAACAAAAAACTTGTATTATGCCACATAAAATAGTACAACTGTTCAGCCATATCTTTGATGAAAGACTTAATGCTTCATCCCAAAGGTACCATTATGTTTTATGTATATACGAAATTTCATTAAGCTTTAGGGTTTTTAGGGTTTTATATTAGGGTTTTTTTTAGTTAGGAACCTAATGGCAGAAACATACATTTCACAATTTTGTCGTACAAAACATGGCATTTTCAGCGAAATGTCCAAAAATATGTTCATTTTGCCCAAAAAATATAGTTTACCTTAATCTCTACTGAATTCTTTATGAATTCCTGAATCTTTAACCAAGTCTCTACCCACTGAAAGCACTGCCTCCAACATATGCAATATATTTATATTTGGGTAGGTTAAGCTGACCTTAATAACGACATTCGTAGCAACTGCTGCGATAAATCCGTTCAGTCTATATAATAATTAATCATAAATCATTGACGTGGTTATGAAATTATCCACACATACAAAATATGAAGCCGATACGCTTAGTAATTACGGAGGTAATAGACAATATCGGTGTTCAAATATTGATAAACTCATTATATGAGTTTTGTGGATTTTCTACGTTTTTGAACATGCAGTGTTCGAGCAATGAGTTTCAGTTTCCCTGCCAAGCATCATATTTTGACTGAGGTCAATTGCAACCAAACCATGGACATGGCGAGACCGTCGGTAGTAAGAAGACCTCTGCACATAATTAATTAGAACTTCATTCGTTAAGTATTATTGTCGTGGTGTTCGTTTGGTCACTGTTTATATATTTGGAGTCACATGCCAAAAAAGTCAAGGCCGACCAACTGAAAGCACGGAAATAATCAACATTGCCTTTTAGGTCATGTTTACATTTTCTGAACACAGGTCTATATACTCGATCCTGGTCAGAGCAATGGTCACTTGGATGGGTCGGACAGCCAGCGGTGCATTCCCAACTATCCAAGTATTTTCCAAATTATCCACGGCAAACATGTTTGCCGGATTCTGAACTCTACCAGGAAATTATGCATAGAGTTGCTTTTCACCATTTCTCATGTGCCGCTTGTTCATATCCGTGGTACCACGTATATTTTAACAGCTAGAAACACAGTCAGGGCTGGGGCTCATCTAGCTCTACCAGCGAGATGGGCAATGTCAGGGCTGGTGCTGATATGGCTCTGCTAGCGAGATGTGCAATGCAGGTTCTATGAAAGTTACACTACAAATAGATACGTAACTAGATGTAGCATATTGACATTCCTCATTTTTAATGTATTTATGGTTTGCTTAGATGTTATTAATTTCTTCCAGACATTGATAGTACATTTTATCATTGGTAGTATTCTTTAGTAATAAAACATTAACATTAAGTAACAACCGGAGAGATCGGGGGGGGGGGGGGAGATAGAGGAAGACAAAGAAAGAAATGTCTGGATTGACATTTTTTGTCACTTTGACACATAAAGAAGTCACCAACTTATTAACGAGACACAGAGACTGAGATTTGTGGAGAAAAATGATCGCCTACGCCACTCGGTATGGCACTTGATTGATTGATCATTTACAAAAATTTTGTTACACATTTACCATCGATTGTGATTAAGTATCCAAACTATAAGAAACTATTTACTTATTTCTGTGTCTCTGCGTGCATTATTGGACATTCTCCGTATCCTGTTTGTCAATTGAACAGCCTCACAGTAGAATGAAGTAGCATTAAACAAGGAATAAAGAATTAAGTAGCATGAAACAAGGAATGAAGAATTAAGTAGCCTGAAACAAGGAATGAAGAATTAAGTAGCCTGAAAAATGGAATGAAGAATTAAGTAGCATAAAACAAGGAATGAAGAATTAAGTAGCAGGAAACAAGGAATGAAGAATTAAGTAGCATGAAACAAGGAATGAAGAATTAAGTAGCCTGAAACAAGGAATGAAGAATTAAGTAGTGTGAAACAAGGAATGAAGAATTAAGTAGTCTGAAACAAGGAATGAAGAATTAAGTAGTCTGAAACAAGGAATGAAGAATTAAGTAGTCTGAAACAAGGAATGAAGAATTAAGTAGCAGGAAACAAGGAATGAAGAATTAAGTAGCATAAAACAAGAACAGTGTAATTATTTATGACTCCGAATTCATTGAGTTGAAAATCGAAGGGAATGGACGTTGATTTACTAAAAGTGAAATATTCTTTCAAAGTAGGAGCCATGTGTCTTCTGGTCAGGGATTAAATCTATGGGAAATCCACCCCATTACAGACACGACGTAAGAGAGAATTTCTTATAATTACTGGGGATTAAAACAACAACTAAAAGTGACCGAGTAGACCTGTAATAACATGGAAGTTGGTTTTGCATGACATTCGCGGTAAGGCATCGATGCGTTTAACTGCAGACGCTAGTCTATTTCGGTTACATTGGAGTGTATGGTCATAAGCGTGTACGTGAGAACAAACGTGAGACACATATCCGTGACATAAAGTATTCGTTAATGCAAATCAAGTCAGTTTTTCAAGATTGACAACTATAGATTATGAATACAATAAAGTTATATGTAGGCTCTGTGACGGCCAGGGTAGCGGTTCGAATCCCGACGCTGGAAATTGTTAATCAGGACCATTCAGAAAGCAATGGCAAACAACTGAGCGTATTTATATTGCCTAGAAAATCACTACAGCCAAAAACTGTAGGGTTGATGGCTACGTCCTCAATAGGATGTTATATATATATATATATATAACATGTACAATGTCAGTTGTTTCAAGTTTATTAAATCATCCGCCATTTCAGTTAGATTTTTGACTAAATTAAATTGTTGCGAGTAATCGAGAAACAAAACAGACAGCAGTCGCCAGTTGCACATCCATTAAAGTTGAAACAATTCTTGTCACTAATGATTTTGATTTTCGTATTGTCTGTTTGTGTAATATTATTTGTGTTACAGGGCAGGTATCCGGTTCCGGTTTAAGTAATGAAGGTATTTTTCCTTCTTGCTGAATCAAGAACTGGTTTATCATATATTTAACACATTAATATCGTAAAACTTAATTATCTGTGTTACTGAAACGAATTCAGGGATTCCCATTGTGTTTAACAGATTTACATCTTGGTTTGCTCGAGCTTATTTAATTCGACAACTGAGTTCACAATTGGATACTGGAACGTAAGAACTATGTTTCAAGCTAGAAAAACAAATCAATATGTGATTACAACTTAGACAAGTCAAGTGTGTCATGTAGTGTGTGATTACAACTTAGACAAGTCAAGTGTGTCATGTAGTGTGTGATTACAACTTAGATATTATTGGTATTAGTGAAAGCCTGTGGACTGGTCAAGGAAATATATTTCTGTATAACAATCTAAAGCATATACGATGACTCACAATACTGTGTAAGAACAGAGGTAAGTGCAAATAAAGTAAATAGGTTACTATATCAATATAAAATAATAAAATATAGAAAATAACAATAAATAAAAGAAACAAACACAACAGTCAACGTGTCGGTCCAATTGGGACCTTTAAAGACAACAAAAACAGTTAAGAACAAAATGAATATAAACAAAATGGATCTCTCCCACCAGGAAATCAACAAAAAGCCGCACCAGATCCAGTGCAACACAATTCCAACAAGTGCACATCGATGCATTCAACGTGTCTAAACTATGAAATTCCCAAAGATGAAAGATGCAGTACTAAAGAAAAGGGGACACCAAACAGCACTGCCAAGAACGAGGAGGGGGGCAAGTGGGCAACGAGAGACAAAAGGGGAAAGGACAGAAAAAGACAATACACGTAGGAGGGGGGGTGCCACAAATAGACACAGGGAACACAGAAATGTGCAAAGAAGAATAGCATTTGACAGCACAGGATAGACAACAAAAATATACACACATCAAAACACAATCACGAACCAAACATGCACACATTCTACCCGACAAACACAGATAACTATAAATATAAGCACATATAAATACAAACATCCAGACATATACAAAAGTAGATACTGATTTCACAGTACACATTGAAACATAGACACATACATAGGTACCTGCACACACAACAACATATATATATATATTTATATATATATATATATATATATACATACACACATACATATATACACACACATACATATATATATATACACATACACACATATACACATACACACATGTGTAAGAACAGAAGCTGGTAATTCTGAATGGTTCTCAGAAAATATAGGAGTGAAGCAAGGATGTGTCATGTCACCGATGTTATTTAGTATTACAATGAATTGGGTCATGCGAAATTGCACAGCCGATACAAATCGTGGAATTGATTGGCCCGAAAAAAAAAAAGTCTTGAAGATCTCGACTTCGCCGACGAGCTAGCGTTACTTAGCTCAAACCATGAAGAAGCCAAAGAGAAAAACAAATCGCCTTCAACTATTCTCTGCACAATTGGGTTTGAAATCAACACATTCAAAATAAAATATTTGACCTTACCAACAAATCAACGGACATCAAACTAAACAACAACACTCTTGAAAAAGTCAACAACTTCATATACCTTGGCAGCAAGCTATCAACAGGAGAGACATCAACAGAAATATTGCACTGACTGCAAACTCATTCAATAAACTATCAAATATATGGCATTCAAAAACGCTAGGAAACAACACAAAACTCAAAATCTTCAACTCCTGCATAATTCCAACATTAACATATGGATGCGAAAGTTGGAAAGCAACATCAAAATTAGAGCAAAGACTAAACAGCTTTGAAAACAAATGTCTTAGACGACTATTGAACATCCATTGGTCAGACTTTAAATCAAACACAGTTGTCAGGCAGAAGCGAAACATGAATATGTATCCACCTATATTAGAAGGCGTCGCTGGAATTACATCGGACACGCGCGAATTGATACCAAAAGACACCCATGTCAAGCTTTGATGTGGTCACCAAGGGGCATGTGGTCACCAAGGGGCAAGAGAAAACGAGGAAGACCAAGAGAAACCTTGGTAGAACTATTACAAGAAAGCGCTTCACCATCGGTATCAGAAACAATGTCAGTTAAAACAAATTGCAATGAAACGCGAGGCATGGAAATCTATGACATTAGCCATATGTGCCGTCTTTGGCACTAGAGGACTAACTAACCAACCAACCAAACATGGTTGGTTGGTTGGTAATAGTAATAATAATAATAATAATAATAATAATAGTAATAATAATATATGATCCATACAACAACTTGGCCGTCAGGAGTGACACAATTGAGAAATGACCATCCTAGATTCTTCAAACATAGAGACATCGACACACTAAGTTCTTCAAACATGGAGACATCGACACACTAAGTCATTCAAATACATATATCCTCATCCTTTCGAATGAATGTAGAAAAATCATGTCTGCATTGTTCCTTGATTTTGTCAATCCAGAATTTTCTCTGACTGTCTCATTTCCTTCCACCCTCAACTGTTCTTTGCTAAATAGTATTAGAAAGTTAATTGTGCCTCCTTACATATCTCTTCTATTACTCTATTATATATATATATATATATATATATATATATATATATATATATATTCCTCTATTCCTACAGACCAGTGATAAAGAAAATTCATCCTACAAACATGACTTCTTCTTCTGCTTTGGCTCTCTGAGAACCACCACGAATAAATCGTGTGGTTTCCGTCGGGGAGCGTGAAGTACGTCATACTGGTAGTTCCACATTGATGATTGATGTTCGTCCGTCGTGATCGACGATGACCAAAAACTCAACCATAATAATAATAACAATAAGTAATAAAAATAATAAATGTTAATAGTGCGTTTTTAAATGACTAGCAAGTCCAATGAGCGCACAAAATGTTCTTTTACAGAATTGACAACAATAGAGGGTATCTATGTGAGGTTGAGATGTTTTTTCTTTTCTACGTGTCCGCTTCTGTCTTGCAGTTTCTTGTCTGAATTCTTCCGCCGCTAGTGCTCCCGTTCTAATGCTGTAACGCCATGCTGTTCTATCCTGAGCGAGGCTCTCCCAAGCGTCTACGTCAATGTTAAGATGTTTCAAAAAGTATAAAAGTTCCACAGTATAACTATGTTAATTGCATCTCAGTTGGCTCACTCTGTCGCCCGGACATCCGAGATCCAGCACATCCGTTATCGTCATGCATTTGATTCTTGTAGTGAGCTTCCTTCGCCTGTGTCAGCCTGCCTATCTGTCGACAGACGGCGGGTGTGTATTGACTCTTCATCCAGACGATTGTCGTTCACGTCTATCTCACACGAGATGTTCCGTAGGCAGTGAACTTGACTAGTGTAATTAAAAATTGTACTTACTGCGCAAAACTGAAATCCAACAGGTAGATCCAGGAAAAGAGTAATAAAGTTTTGCTGATACTAGATAACACACATAATGACACACACAAATCGGGACGCCCAGGACATTCAGGTTACGGCCATTAAGTCGGACTTCTATGATGACCGTGTCCGTCTGACGCTTGAGAACCGCTACATTTATCAATATGGCACTCTGAAACCCGACAGCATTAATGAGCGCCTGTTTCTTGTATAACTTTATTCGATCCATAGTTTCTGTTTGTTTCGTGTCACATATTTGTTGTCACTTTTGTATTTTCCTTGTCCGGTGTCATTTCGCCTCTTCCATACTACTCATCCATACTACTCATATCAATGTGACTGTCGATGTTATTATTGTTCGCTTTCTGTTATATTTTTTAATTTTGTTTCAATTGTCTGTCTTGATAAAGGCCATTTGGTCGAAACGTCGATCTGTGTGTGTCATTATGTGTGTTATCTAGTATCAGCAAAATTGTATTACCCTTTTCCTGGATCTACTAGTGTAATTTGACGTTTTGTGCATGTGCCCATCGAGTACTGAACCGTTTCTCATCCGCGAGACTGGTTTCGGTTCAGGATGAACTCGACAGAAAGAGCTGGACCCGGGTTCTTTTGCTAACTTAGCCGAGGTGTCGTTCACCGACATCGTGAACCCCTTGTCCAAGTCTGAGTCTCAACACGCGTTTGGGAGAAAAGCGTGTTCTCGAGCTGAACAACCGTGTCCCATTTGTGCCTGAGCACATCAGGTATTGAACCCTTTCTCACCGTCAGCATGTTTCCGTTATGGGACATAGTTGGGCCCGGGCTGCCTTCTTGACCGACCGCCCACGATTTGATCTCTGCCCGTAAGAAACACCGGTAACTAGAAGCGTGTCTCTATCTAATTGAACTTGTAGTTCCGATTTCATTGAAAAGTTTTCTCTTTTTATTTGTAAATTTCTGCTGCCTTGTGGCGCTATGTTGCCTTCTCAGTGTACTCAGTATGTTATCTTTTCTTTTCTCACCATGCATCTGCCTTTTCGTGTCAATTGCATTGGCCGTCCCTCCAATGCTCGGACTGGGTTGTCTTGCTGCCCTGTGTGTCAATATTGAGGTTATATGTGTTGTTGTGTTGTTGACACAGAGCTGTCGGAGATGCTTGTCTGTGCAGTCAAATCTCTTTCACTCTGCAGCCTTCTCACTCAGGGATGCGCACCTAAAAGTGTTGGCGGGGATTACAACAAGAGCAGCTGTTTTTCTGTTTCCAGGGTGCACCACGAGAATGTACTTTTATGATCTTGGTTATCTGCTAACCCTGGGTTCGTACGAGAGCAATGCGAGACGCTTGCACCCCAAACGTGACTATATTTGACTTTCCCTTGCTATGCATCTGCTGACGTCACAGAATATACACGGTCATCATCATGTGACATACTCTTTCCATAACGTAGTCTTCTTTACGGACCTCCTGAATACCTCACGGTCCTGGGCGAGTTGACCTGCTACCTCCAGGGACATTAAACAATCAGATATATAGTTTGTCCATCGTCGTCTTGGGCAATCTCTTCCTCTACTGCCGTTTACTCTGCCCTCTGCTTTTAGTTTTTCCCATGCTGTTGTATCTCTTGATGATCAAAAAAGTTCAGCTTTCTTGTTATGATGTGATTTAGGAGCCAGCCCTCTTCGATGTTTAATGATTGTAACACTTCTTTGTTGTCTTTTTTTGCTGTTCATGTTATATGCAAAAATTTTCTGTAGCATCTCAATTCGAAGGCGGCAGTTTTCATTGCAACTGTTTTATTTAATCTAATCCGTATATTGCCACATGGAATACGCATGTTCTTATCATACACAGTTTTGCTTTACTAATCTTCTTCTTCTGTGTTCGTTCTCAAACTCCTGCAGATTAGCAGGATGTAGTCCGGAGAACGGAATGCGTTGTGTCATAGTTTACATCATTGCTGCGATATCTGCGCCTTTCGACCTGACACATCCGACTTCGGCATGGCTTTGCGTCACTGATCCTATATGGGATGGGACAGCCAACTTTATCCCATAACCTCCTTAGTCGCCTTTTACGACATGCGTGGAAGGTAAACAGTGTTGCTATTCTTTGCTCCCCTTTCGGGCCCCGGCAACACACGGGCGACTTTACTAATGATACTTACCCGCAAGGCAAACAAGGACCACAGCGTATAGATAGACAGATAGACTGATACCTGGCCAGAGATGTTTCATTTGGACAAGTTTTGAAAACGCCAAATACACGATGATCAATGGAAATCACGAGGAAGGTCAAATAACGTCAATTTAGAATGATGATTCCCAATGGATACATGGATCTATCCTTGTAGAGGGGACTCGTCCCAACCACGCACATTTACTCCGCTTCCCCATCGAAAAGCAGCGCCGTATTTAGACTCCATAAGGCCCTAAGCTATTTTTTCAGATATGTAAGCCTTACTAAGTCCAGGTATAATTTTTTGGCTATAGCTTGTTTAGCTTATACGTAAATCCTGCACTATCGACAAGAGTGGTTCTTGATAACAAACAACATAATTACTTTTAGTTTTAAATTAAAGGGCTCGAAAAGAGTAGAGGATTGACTTCATGGTACTCGTGTTACCCCAAATGTACTCTATACCTCTCAGCGAAGTTGTACACTTTCTGTCGGGGGGCACATAACAACTTAGAACATGTAACGCCCTATCTTTAAACGATAATTCCCTTGAAAAAAACAAAAAAAACTTTATAATCAAGGTTTTCCGAGAAGGATGCCAACCCGTTACCTCTTGAGTACAAAACTAACGGCATAACCACTACGTTCCCTTAACAGTCACTAACACACTGCTTGGATCACTAAGTCAACTTCAGAAGTTCTGCACTTTTTAAAGAATGACATTGTGCTGGGGATAAATGTTCCAGTGTAGGGTAACAACCCTAAACAAGAAGTAGGTGGCTGAAGTAACACAGGGCAAATGTCAAGATATACAATAATAGGTAGATGTGTTGCCAAAATAAAACATAGAACAACCTAACAACGAGATACAAGGACAGACGACGTTTCGACTAAAAAGCCTTCATCAGGACAAACAAATGACCACAATAAAAAATTTTTTCCCTATCTGCTATTTCCTCCTCTCATCCTTATTACAACCCTATTTGTCTCCATGTAAGATTTGTTTTATTGTGGTCGCTTGTTTGTCCTGATGAAGGCTTTTTAGTCGAAACGTCGTCTGTCCATGTATCTCGTTGTTAGGTTGTTCTATGTTTTATTTTGGTAACACATTTACCTATTTTTGTATATCTTGGCATTGTGCTGCCAAGATTAGAACTACTCGGCAGCATGTGAATATCGACAGCCACAACAACTACTACTACCACGTCATAGAAATTTACACGTAAATAAAAGTCGCAAGCATTAATTTTCACTATGAGAAACATTGAAGAATCTGTCTAAATGTGTCCTGAATACAAGAATAACAATTTGCCCCCTCACAAGAGTCTGTTACATGTTATTCGTCTCTATAGAAACTCTTTGAAGTGTTGCGACCACCCAGCTTGTATAAATATATTGTTATCAGACACCCAAGAGCACAAACATTCAATTTCCAACTGTTGCTCTCTCTCTATTGCTCTATTACTCTCTTTATGTATCCTACCCTAGCACTCTACTTCTCTCAAGTAATTTTTCTCCCTCTTCTCCATCACCCATCTAGCATTTTCTCCATATCTCGCTTTTTCATTCTGTCAATTGTTCCCTTAATTTCTCTGTATTTCTCTTTTGTTTCTGGCCATTTCATTTTAACTCTTACTTTCTCTGTATTTCTCTTTTGTTTCTGGCCATTTCATTTTAACTCTTACTTTCTCTGTATCGTCCTTCTTTATATCTGTCAATCTCATAGTAATTCTTATTTACACACAATTTTTGACACACCTCTTGCTGCGGAATGTCCCAAATATACAGTCCCATTTATTGTCTTTTCTCAGTTTTGTTGTGAGGCGTCTATGATTGAATAACGATCTGTTTTCAGACTATGGCAAGTTTGGTCGCTTAATATGCAGTAATACTGTGCCGTGTCTGAATGTTGGTAACGCCTTCAATCCCACCTTCTTGGTCTTCTGTATCTTGCTGTTTCTATGTTCATTTTGTATGATATTGCCGCTGGTTAATAAGGGTACATTCTCATTAAGTGACCGAACATTTCAGTCTATGTCTGTTTGAATTTGCAGTTAGTTACCCCAAATGGATAAGAATTAAAATTGCATTCGCAGTTAATTACCCCAAAATGGTTAACAATTATAATTATGAGAGTAACAAAGAAATATAAATAAATTTAACGTAAGTATATTTTTATCAATTTAAACGCAAGTATATTTTTATTAATTTAAACCCAAATATATTTTTATCACTTTAAACGCAAGTATATTATTATCAATTTAAATGCAAGTATATTTTTAATCTATTTATACGCAAGTATATTTTTATCAATTTAAACGCAAGTATATTTTTATCAATTTAAACGCAAGTATATTTTGTATCTATTTATACGCAAATATATTTTTATCAATTTAAACGCAAGTATATTTTATCAATTTAAACGCAAGTATATTTTTATCTATTTATAAGCAAAGATATTTTTATCAATTTAAACGCAAGTATATTTTTTATCAATTTATACGCAAATATATTTTTATCAATTTAAATGCAAGTATATTTTTATCAATTTAAACGCAAGTATATTTTTTATCTAGTTATACGCAAATATATTTTTATCAATTTAAACGCAAGTATATTTTTTATCTATTTATACGCAAGTATATTTTTATCTATTTCTTCTTCTTCAGCGTTCATTCTCAAATTCCAGCTGAATTCTCTTGTAGCAGGACCATTGTCCTACTAGACTCCCAGTAGGATGTAGTCCAGATAATGGAAATGCGTTGTGTCTCCGTTCTATTTGCGTCAACACATCCGTCTTCGGCAGGGTTTTTATCTATCTAAATGCAGGTACATTATTATCAATTTAAACGCAAGTATATTTTTATTTCAATATTTTATTTAAATTCAGATATCCCGTTCCGAAATGTGCAAAATCGCAGCCGTGCTTAAAATCACAACACAACTGTCTCCATGCTACACCCTGCTAGAATATAAGATTGTGAGAACTGTCTCCATACTACATCCTGCTAGAATGTAAGATTGTGAGAACTGTCTCCATGCTACATCCTGCTAGAATGTAAGATTGTGAGAACTGTCTCCATGCTACATCCTGCTAGAATGTAAGATTGTGAGAACCAGCTCAGCAGAGTAAAACACTATCCATAAATCAACTCGCAATTTGTATTTCTCATTTTTCTTCCTTATCTATCATACTCCTCCATATTTCAACCTCCCTCCATCTCTTTCTCTCTTTCTCTCTCTCTCTATATATATACTTAAATTATCGGTTACACTTAACGATTCTCTCAATGTCAAATTTCTCCATGACCACCGACTAGAGATGTCCTGCTGGAGTCAAACCACTTCACCAATGTTATAATAACACAAAATTCATTGGCAGTCCCCGTTTACTAGACATTGGCGAACTGCAGGATATAACCACAAATTAGTTCCAAAAACAAGAACAGGCTTACGACGTGCATTGATAGGATGAGAAACTTCATGAAACGGTCGAGAATGTAAACAAACAATGGTATCCATTAGGCGTAAGCGTGATGATCAAAGGGGCGTCTATTCTCAAACTTGCGGTTCAAATGAGAAGCATAACGATGACTTAAAGAAACTGATTCTGGAGTAGCCGTATGTAAATAACATTTAACAGGTTTGGATAACGATGACGCTAATAATCGTAGTCCACGTGACTTTTTTTTTAAAGTCTACTGATAACAGTTCTTTTACAATCATCAATTTCCCATGAAATCTTGACTCTGTATATGCGCATGTTTTACTTGTTGCAGATTAGAAACATGCGCTTTTAAGCGCATGTTTCGGGAGCCTTCGTCCCATGCTCATCATCGCTTGCGATGAAGGAACATCATCATCGCATGTTATCAAACAATTTCTGAATTGTTATACTGAAATATCTTGTCTCAATTATTATCATTTTACATTGTTATACTGAAATATCTTGTCTCAATTATTATCATTTTACATTGTTATACTGAAATATCTTGTCTCAATTATTATCATTTTACATTGTTATACTGAAATATCTTGTCTCAATTATTATCATTTCACATTGTTATACGGAAATATCTTGTCTCAATTATTATCATTTCACATTGTTATACTGAAATATCTTGTCTTAATTATTATCATTTCACATTGTTATACTGAAATATCTTGTCTCAATTATTATCATTTTATATTTCTTCCTTGTTTTCTTTCAGAATGTTATACATAATTAAGCTGATCAAGTGGTTTGGCCACATTATGAGAATGAACCACGACAAGTTGCCCGTACATGCATATAACCAAAGGAGATCAGGGTACAAAGAAAGAGGAAGGCCACGGAAAAGATGGATAGAAAATGTGAGGGACATCCTGAACAGACACGATCATAGCTCAGCCGAGTCCACACATCTGGCTCTAGAACGCAAGCTCGCGCTCCAAACACCTCTAAGCTTAACGGCAAGAGTTGATAAAAAATCACCTGGGGAAAGACAGACAATAGATATTTACACAAGAAGTCAAGTACTCATTTGCTGACAGATTTCTCTGGCCACAAGTAAGTCAGATGTGTGTGTAGTTAATGAAGAGTGCAAATATAAGAGCATTTATGATCTTAAAAACTGCAAAGTATGATATTATAATGTTGCACATGACATTTTGCATTTCTTAAGAAATAAGACTAAAAGTCTGTCAAAATAGAACAAAATGTATGTTACTATAGAACTAAAGTTCTGTAAAAATAGAAATTAACGCCTGTTAACATAGGACTAAAGGTCTGCCAAAATAGAACTAAAGGTATGTCTAAATAGAACTAAATATCTGGCAAAATATAACTAAATGTCTGTCAAAATATAACTTCATCATCATCATTAAGTGCCGTCTCCGCAACGAAGGTATGCTGCAACGTATCTCCAACATCTCTTGTCTCTTTTCTTGGTGGTACACTCTGCTAGACTGTAACCTGTCCGTCGTGTAATGTTACTCTCCCACTTGTATCTCTGCCTACCTCTTGCTCGCTTCCCTTTGACTTTACCCTCAAGTAAGGTCTTCAATAGTGTGTCATGTCTTTTAATGTGTCCAAAGTATTTTATTTGCCTGATCTTTATTTCTCTTAGTAGTTCTTTCTTCATATTAAGTGTCTTTAGCACCTCTTTATTTGTTTTCTTCTCTTTCCATGATGTTCTCCCTATTCTTCTATATACCCACATCTCAAAGGCATCAATTTTGTCTTCTAATTGTTTATTTAGTGTCCATGTTTCTGAGCCATACATTAATATGGAATAGATGTAGCATTTTATAATTCTCATTTTTAACTTGTTTGTAATTTGTTTAGATATTAATAATTTCCTCATGTCATTGAAGGTACTTTTAGCCATTCCTATTCTCCTTTTAACTTCTGTTTCACATCTGCCATCATTTGTGACTATGTGTCCATGATATTGATACTGTTTTACTTGTTGTAGTTTCTCTCCCTGTGTGTTTATGTTTATCTCCTGTTCTTCTGTGTCTTTGCTGATTATCATGGTTTTTGTTTTTTGAATGTTTATATCCAGTCCATATTCATTACTTGATTTATTGACTTGATCTATTAGTCTTTGTAGTTCATGTTCACTTTCTGCTAAAAGAACAGTGTCATCTGCATATCTAATGTTGTTTATTATTTTCCCATTGATCTTGAGTCCTGGTATTTCTTCTATATTTTTAAAGATATTATCTGTGTAGATATTAAATAGGCTTGGTGATAAAATGCATCCTTGTCTTACCCCCTCTTCTTATTTCTATGTATGGAGAGTAGCTGTTTTCACACCTAATTGATGCAGTTTGTTCCCAATATATATATTTCTTAAGGTCTGTCAAAATAGTACTAAAGTTCTCTAAAATATTGCTAAACGTTTGTTATAATACTAGAAAGTCCATCACATATATTTAAAATCCTCAGTTAGTACGTGGATGTAACCATACTGTATATTGATTAATTGATTAATTTTCATCGATTGAGATGTAACCTAAAATTACAGATCACATGTCTGGGACATTTTCTGTCAATATTTCACTCACTAATTAAAATACATTCAACACAATATTGCAATAGAAAAAAGATAACACTTCATCAACTAACAGCAACTAGACAAACCACCCCTGCGACACCTTAGTACTTGTAGTTAGTGTATTTAATAGTGAGGCTCTATTCTTGAGGAATTGAAGCGTCGAAGCATGTCATCTATACAATTATACTTTTCATGTTGTTGTTTTTTGTTGTTGCTTCTTTGTGTTGTTTTTTTAATGATTTGTTAATTGTGTATATGCATGCACCCAATGTGGTTAGGAGAGAGACGGAGATGTACTGTGCAGCAATGGGAATGGGGAGACTGGTTACATTGTTTTCCTATGGCTGAGGCTCATAATAAAGGCGCAGTGACTCCGAACGTGACAATTCTTTTGCCTTGAATATTTATTTCATACCTGGAACAATGGAGAAGTTCCGAATAACCAAAAGGCAATTGGTGGTGGGGAATACCCATTGCAAACCCTATTATGGCTGCAGTGGTTTGACCATCTTAATGTGATAGTTAGTTTCTGGCTCTGGCCCGGGGTGGGTAGAAAATCTACAGACTTCCCAGAACTATGATGCCATTACAAATAAAATTAACTACAAACGTGATCGGAAGTCGCCTCTGATATAAAGGTCCGAGGCAAGCAGTGTGTAACCAGGCTGCTATGGCCGAGAAATTCACCATTGTAACACATTAAAAACAACAACGCAAACATCGACATATACAGCATATACATAAGCATCAAATCACGAAACAAAGAAAACCTTGGAGGGAGAACCACCAGAGCCAAGACTGTCATAAAACCTAGTCATCGTTTAACATGATACAATTAAACATCAGTTGCATAAGAACAAAAACTAGAACTTGCTAATTTACTGCACACTCACAAGATACATATGACCCTCTTACATGAAACTGTACACAAAGACACTGACCCATGTTTGTTTGGATATACCAGCTATGCATATGCCTGTAAGTGCACCAACTGACGTGGCATAGTTATCTATGCTAGGATGGTATTCAGTTGATGAAATGCTCGTTCCCTGACAGCATTCTTTCATCCGCTTGGCTCCGTGTGCTCCAGTTGTCTCGCCTCGATACCTTGACTAACTCTCAGGGTTCTTCCTCCTCCTCTGATAGGGTTAAACTTGTTCTTACCTTTTATCCTATAACTCTTCTGTCCGACACATCATGCTTAAACATTATTCCCTTATCCAGTCTGATCCTGACATCCGTGCCGCTGTCCATGACTTACCTCTGGTGGGTTATAGGTGCGATAGATATCTGAAGGACATCTTGGTCCATAACCACCTTAAGTCTTCTGTTCCCGACCATTTTGGCACTGTTCGTTGCTCACGTGGCCATTGCTATGCATGTCCTTACGTGGTTCAGACGCGTTCCATTTCATTTCCCAAGGCCACTTTCTCTATCGATGAGTTCCGTAATGTCATTTACGTGATCATATGTAAACGCTGTGGCAAACAGTACATCGGGGAAACCGGCCTACGATTGAGCGATCGCTTTTGTAACCATCTTCATGCCATCAAGCACAGAACACCCACTCCTGTGAACACACACTTCAACGACGATGGTCATCATGGTAGTTCGGATATTCAGGTCACCGCCATCAGATCTTGCACCACCGATGATAGATCTAGGTACGCTCTAGAAAATCGTCTCATTTTTAATTGGGTACACTCAAGCCTTTTGGACTCAATTCCGACCACTCTTATGTCTAGTACTGGGTTGATGTGTCTTTGTCTTTATTCTTTTTGTTCCGTCATTTGCTCATCTTTTTGTTCGTTTTGTTTCCACATATAGTTACATTTTTATCTACTTCCTGATCTTCCAGTATCTCATTTCCATATTTCCGTTGAATACATTTGTTTGTTGTGATAATTTTTCCATTCGTCGTCGTTTGATGTTTTGTATGTATCTTGATAAAGGTCTTTTGGTTGAAACATTGAATATGTTTAGTGTATTGTAATTTGTATGTTTTCTTGTGTGCACATCATTACCCACTAGTTTTAGTTATAGTCCGTCGTGTCTCAGTGAAGCGATTATATAAACCTGTGTTTTACGCAAGTACAAGTGATGACTTTCAGGTTCAAGTCATCCAGCTAACAGCCCATCCCACAGATATACAGAATATGACCAGATGACAAACTGGAGGAAAATGCACAATCTACAATGAATACAACTTACCTCAAACAACATGCAACATTTCAGAAATTCATGAAACACAATTCCTCAAAACAGTACTCCCTGGTTACTTTAATGGTCACTCACCCCATTGTGTTACTATGACCGCAATAAGACAAGAAAATATATAGAGGAGCTTTGTCGAACAACAAACTTTTCAGTCTATCAGGATGCAAAGCTTGTACCAACACTTCTGCATGGGTCCATAACACACGGGCATATTTTGGGCAAAATAATGTTACTATCTCTATTGTACCGAGATAATAATGTTACTCGTTATAACAACACTTCTGCATGGGATCCATAACATACGGGCAATTTGGGGAAAAAAATGCTAATTTTCCAGTCCAGGCACTTCACAATCATCAGTAAGTTTGAGTCCACTTCGAGTATATCAGACCGCGTGACTGACATCAGTAAGTTTGAGTCCACTTCGAGTATATCAGACCACGTGACTGACATCAGTAAGTTTGAGTCCACTTCGAGTATATCAGACCTCGTGACTGACCATTTAAAAATGTGACGATCGACGCTCCTTTTGTATAGTGCCACAATTTATTTGTCCACCGGCGAAGACGGACGTGTCGGGTAATTGGCGCAAATAATACGGCGACATTTTCATTCTCTGGACTATATTCTTCTAGGAATCTAGAAGGACCATTGCTACAAGGTCCTGCTGTAAGAGTGATCCCTTTGCAGTCTGAGAATGAACCCTGAAGAATTGTCTAAAAAATATTCAAGAAAAGATAAATAACCGTAGAAATATTTTTGTTGCATGCCAAAATCTGGTTACTTCCCATAATCTTCCCTCTTGAGTTAACGTTTACATATTTATAAATTCTACAATTTCTGCATAAATGTTTGTGTATTGTCTTTCACCAGGTGGGATGATGGTCAGAATATCCACACTTGTCGTTAAGCGTAGAAGTGGTAACTAGGTGATTTAGTTGTCTATCCAAGGCCAGATGTGTCTCCTTGACTGTGTTAAATCCATATTTGTTCAAGGTTGTCTTGATATTATCTATCCATCTTTTTCTAGATCTTCTTCTGCCCTTGTATCCGGATCTTCTCATGTTCATTCTCATAAGGTTCCCAAACCATTTTATTTTTTGTTTCTTGCTGTATTCTGTGCATGGTTTTATAACGATTATTTTCCTGATTTCATAATTTCTTATTTTGTCTAGTTTGATCATATTTGCAGTTTTCTCAGGCATTTCATCGCGCACATTGTAAGTTTTCTCAGCTGTGCTACTGTCAACATCCATGTCTGGCATTGATAGCAGAGTGTTGGCATAAAAATATTTGTATCATCTGTCATGAGACTTCCATCTTGATTATTGTGTTGAGCAGTAATGGTGATAACTGGTATGTCACTATGTTTGCAATAATGTTAGTCTGATCTATTAATCGCCTCCTTGCAATGAGAAGTACTTGAAAAGTGTCATGATCAAGTTATTTCCAACACAGATTAATAAGTGACCTGTTAATTATGTCATAAGAGGCGGTTATGAAGCTTTGGCATATGCTGAACTAACCCGTGTAAGTCACAGTAACCCATAAATGACATGCTAAAGTTTCATATGCTTTGCTAAAGGGTGCAAATATGTAAATCAATCTGTACACGACATTACATATTGTTTTCATCTAGTCTTAAAACGTGACCCAGGTATTTCCATCTGCTTGTTCTTATGATGTTCGAAACATATTCTTGTTGTGTTTTGTTTCTTAAATCACTATTTGTGACGAAATCACTCCATTTTATGTTCATCAGTTTCCGGAGACATTTGTTTTCGAAGCTGTTTAATTTTTTGGACTGTTACTTGAGTTGATTTCCAGATTTCACTTCCATACGTTAATAATGAGACAATTCAGGAGTGGAAAATGTGATATGCAAGACACAAAAGACACCACAAGAGTGGAATATAGTGGTGATTGTTCGCATCTGGAAGACAAAATGCGGTAAGAGGGACTGGACAAAGTATAGAGGCATATCGCTCTTAAGCCACATGGGAAAAATCTTTAGCGAGATACTAGAGAGAAGGATGCATGCATATATAGAACCACGGTTCAACAACACAAAATTAGGCTTTCGGAAAAATACAAGCTGTACAGACGCAATCTTCGCCCTCAAACAACTTTGAGAAAGAGCGACAGAATATAACCTAGACTTATATTTGGCTTTCGTGGACCAGGAGAAAGCTTTTGACAGAGTGGATAGAGCACAACTATGATAACACTACAGATATGTGAAGTTCCCCAACATCTGATAAGCCTATGTCAGAGCATATAAGCCAATAGTCAAAGCGCAGTAAGAACGAGCACGTGTACATCCGATAATTTACAAATTCACTCGGGAGTGAGACATGCATGTGTACTATCCCCCCTATTGTTCATAACATACATAGATCACATCTGCAAAGTAGCAAAGACACGGAAGAAAACACTCTGAAGGATAACTTAAACGAATTGCTATTTGCAGACGACCAAGAACCAGATACATCATCAGAAGTGCAACTATAAATACAAATAGACAGATTACGTCAAACATGCCAAACCTTTAACATGAAGATAAATATAGGAAAGACCGAAGTAATGAAGATAGGAAAAACAGAAACAAACACCAATATATATATATATATATATATATATTGGAAGCAACAGACATAATTCACATACCTAGGAAGCATTGTAACAACAGACGACAAGAGCAGCAAAGAAATACACAATAGATGTAGTAAAGCATACCAAGTCCTAGGGAAAATAACACCAGCTTTCAGAAACAAAAATGTAGATTTAAACACCAAAATAATACTATTCAAAACGATTATTATGCCAAAGTTGTGCCAGAAATGCCAAACATGGACGATGACAACACAAGACAAACGTAAACTTGTGACAGATGAAATGGCATGCTTGCGCAGAATCCTAGGAATATCGTTAAGAGATAGAGTGAGGGATCAGGACATAAACAAAGAACTGGCACCATCCCAATCATGGAATACATCAAGAGACAACAGATCAAATGGTTTCCACACATAGCAGACTACATACCACAGCAAGCTATGCTACACAGACACAGTGAAGGCAGATCTAGAGGAAGACAACGAAAACGGTGGACCACCGAAATAGAAGAGGCGACAAATTCCACACTATACTCAGCACACACGACGGCCATCACCAGAAAACTCTTCTATACTAATGCTGAAAGGTGACAAATGGTTTAGCGAATAGATGAAATGTCCCATTTAAATTTTCAATAAATTATTCACACTCAACTTCATTGTTTCAAGCCTCACACGGTGTGTACATTTGAAAATAGGTTGCACTTACACCCTTTCTCTGTTACAACATCTGTTATTTTCCTTTTTGTTATGTACTTGATATATTTCTTTCGAGGTCACTGGGTCTTTTATAAATCCAACTCGATGTTTAACGCGTGTATGTGGGTCAACTTCGTCATAAAGTTGCAGTGAAGTTGTAGTTGCAGTAAAGTTCTTAAATCACGTATTTGAAAGCGATAGCTAGTTCTGCGCTTATTCTTACAATCGTATCAAGTAGGCTTACAGTTGTATTTTTTTTTCCTGACTTTTGTTTCCACTGAGGTTATATTTTTTTTAATATAGGTGCCTACTTAAATAGCCCTTGTTTGAAGTATATAAAATACTGTACGTTGTACGCGTATCCAGTTATATCGTTTATATGGAAATGCGTGATCCCCAGCCAAGCCACCTTCAGAGAACTCTTCTACCCCTGAAACTGCAAGGCACAAAGGGATATAAAGTGAAAAGTATTGAAATAGTGAGTGCAAAGTTACTTTTTTTTAAAAACTAGTTACCAGATACAAAAGTTACTACTTTTTAAAGGGCTAAGAAAAAGGTCAAAGAAAAACAAATTCTCTGAGACCAACCAAACTTTACAAATTGTTATATTTCCCTTTAAAATTCCATTATGGCAACCCTGTTATGTTATATTCGCTGCGTTCAAAAACGAGGCAATGACATCAAAAACGAGGCAATGACATAGTTTAATACGACCCACTTTTATTAATCTTACTGTAACACATTCCAAAGGCCTTAAGTTTTTGCGTGTTATCTTGTCCTTGATCTGGGAACACTTGGAGTGTCTATCACTCATGCTGCTCTCATATAGAATTGGGGCATAGATAATATGATAACAATCTGTATGCCTACTGTCTTTTGGTGTATATCCAAATATACAGTGATATATCGAAGTCAGAAACTGTTGTCAACAGCATACAATAAAATTACGGTATAGCCTATTTCTCACTTATTGGCGTATAGGCCCTATTCTAATTACAAATAGTATAGAATCGAAATCTGATGTGTGGCGCAAATAAAACGGCGACACAAAGCGTACCTCTGGACAACATTCTGCTTGCTGCTAATGAAGTAGGATTATTGTCCTGCCATACATTCTAAAAGAGAATTACAGTGTGAGTTATAGAAACTTAAAATGTTCATCTCATATGTCTTGTTATTTGTATGATTATATCTTGTGTATTGTTATTTGTATGATTATATCATGTGTATTGTTGAGTGTATTCTATCATATGGATGCGAAAGTTGGAAAGCCACAAAAGCCACAGATAAGAGACCTTATAAAATTCCTTTGAAAACAAATGCCTACGTACCATTCTGCATGTTAAGTGGAGTGACTTTAAATCTAACGCTACTATAAGAGAGGAAAGCAAACAAACCTATATATATTCCTTCATTAGACAAAGGCGTTGGACTTAATCTGCCATGTTCTCAGAATGAACAGCCTAAGAATTCCCCAGCAGTCACTAAATTGGGTACCACCTGGAGTAAGAAGAAGAGGGAGACCTAGAGAATCTCTACGAAGAACCATTAATAGAGAAGGCATGTCAATGAACCTAAACAACACGCAACAATTGAAAGACCTTGCAACACAAAGACAGAAATGGAAAGCTATGGTTTCTGCCCTATGCGCCGCCTATGGCCCTGGAGGAACATAACATAACATTGTTGTGTGTATTATTTCACGTAAGCATCCGACAGTAATAGTGTGTTTGTTAGCCGCCGTTCAGTAAGACTTCATTATCTGTTTCTTACGTAAGTATTATCTCATAGACATCGGTAACTTATCCTATTCAAAATGTAGCCATTAAGTAAGCATATTTTTGACTGTAGTATATATGTTTTATCCTGGAAGTATTTACATTCAGTAGTTTGCTTTACGAACAGTCCTGAATACATAACTGCCTGATGTGGAATTTGAACCTGCTACTTCGATCTTCACAGACATCTTTTAAACCACCCCGCAAAAAATCAGAACAATCTCATATACGCCTATAGTCAAATGAGTCACAATATATGTATATATGAGATCATGGTACCAGATATGGTATGGTATATGTGATACAAGATATGGTATGGTATATGTGATACAAGATATGGTATGGTATATGTGATACAAGATATGGTATGGTATATGTGATACAAGATATGGTATGGTATATGTGATACAAGATATGGTATGGTATATGTGATGCAAGATATGGTATGGTATATGTGATACAAGATATGGTATGGTATATGTGATACAAGATATGGTATGGTATATGTGATACAAGATATGGTATGGTATATGTGATACAAGATATGGTATGGTATATGTGATACAAGATATGGTATGCAGTGCAGGATTTACGTATAAGCTACACAGACTATATCTTAGGGCCTCCACTTTCTTGTTAAAGATTTATTATTGCACTATCTCTATACTTCTTAATTGTTAAAGGACCCCATATCTCAAATAGCTTAAGGCTTTATCAAATCTAAATCCGGCACTGATGGTATGGTATATATGATTTAAGATTTGGTATATATGGTACAGGATTCCAGAAATAAGATATGCAGATGACACAGTCCTCATTACACATCATGCGAGACTGAAACAGCAAATCACAACACCAAATAAATACAGCGAAATTCAAATATATCTAAACTCACAGAAAACAAAAAATGTGATAACAGACAAAACAAAGATCAAACCAATAATCATCATACACAATATATAACTAGGATGTAAACGAATTCGAATTTCTGGGAGCAAATATAAACAGTTCCGGAGATTGTTCAGTCGAGATTAGAAGAAGACTAACAATTGCAATACTCAAATTAGCACAAATGAAAAAGTTATGACAAAGTAGTATTAACGAAACTAAAGTAACCCCTTTAAGATCATGTGTTTTCCCAGTGGCAACATATCGATACAAGATTTGGACTGTAAACAAGACAACATCCAAAAGAATAAATTCAGTTGAAATGAAGTGCTACATAAAGGTCCTACGACTATCGTGGACGTAGGAGAAGGCTAGTGATTGAGTTCAAAGGAAGTACATTGAACTTTTGAAATTACTGAAACTAAATGAAGAGTTATAAATGAAAACGAAAATGGCTTCTAAATACCATCATAAGAAGGAGACTACAGGATTTTGGACACCTAAAGAGGCATGATGGTAACGAAAGGCTGATTCTAGAGGTCTGAGTTCCAGAAGAGAGAAGAAGAGGAAGACCAAGAAGATGATAGACCAGCGACATCTAAGAATTCATGCACATGTCTCTGACCAATGCAGGCCTGCTTGCCCGGGACAGAGAGGTGTTCAGGGTATCCACGACGAAGACAACGTTCTGGAAAGAATATGTCATTTGATTAATAACATCGACCATAGGCTTATAGATTCATCGTATCGAAACAGTCTGAGTTTCGAGATTATACCACAACTTTTATGTGATGTCCATATAAATATTGTCAAGTATATTCATGTTGTAAGAATTTGGTTAGTAACATGTAAGCCTATCTTTTATTGTGGTTCGTTGCTGATCCAGCTGTCCCATGGGCCTATGCCCTTTGACCAAAACCTTTTTTTGTAATGCATGCCTATTTCAACAGATGACGTTAGTTCAATTTGGTTAAATCGGATATTTTAACTAAATAAATAATGAAGGTCGTGATAGTCCTCGGAAAATGCTGGGAATCCTGCCACCACGACCTCCGATTAATTAATATTTTAAGAAGTCATTCCCCCATCCCCACCTTTTCCCCTTTAAAGCAATCATGTTTCGTATTGTGTGATAGTTCTCAATCGCTAACCTCTTTTCTTTAGGAAGAAATCCTCATTACCTCATCATTTTGTATTAGCTAACAACAGGGATGAGATACTTTTGCCCATAAATCTATCTACGTGACGTGTCCTTTACAGAATGTTGTCCTCACTGCCATTCTGTAAGCCTCTCGGTTCTGTGCAAACTACAGCTTTTTCTAGTCATGTTCAGAAGGTCTTCGATTTTATATGTATATCGCAGTCTTAGAGAAAAAGTTCGATTAATCCATTGGAAATTTCTAGGCACAATATTCCCGTAGCTTGCCATTACTTTCGGGAAGGAACAACCGTTAATCGAGCACCGTAACGAGAACACATTCGTTCTAGTCGGCCATTTTGACGGAAGCCTTACGGCTGTGAAACATGGACCCTAAGTAAAACAGCGGCAAAGAAGATCAACGCCTTCGAGATGCTACAGAAAGATACTTAGAATATCATGGAACAATAAAATCAGAAACTCAGATATTATAAAAACATTGAAGATTCCAGAGTGTTGGTTACTAATCACAATTACAAAAAGAAAACTACGCCTGTTTGGTCATATAAAGAGACACAACTGTTTAGAAAGACAAATAATGGAGGGAAGACTACCTGGGAAGAGGAGAAATGGCAGACCAAGAAGACGATGGACTGACGACATTAAAGATAGCATGAATACATCGCTAGAAAATGCAAGCCACATCGCCCAAGACAGAGACGGGTTCAGAGATTTCATTGGGAAGACAACGTTCTGGAAGGAATACGTCACATGACAATCGCAGTCTTGGTCTGTCTCTTGTTCTCTTTCCTGGAACTTTTCCCTCCATAATTAATCTTTCTAAACTATTGTGTCTTTTTATATGTCCAAAATATGTTAGCTTGCGTTTTTGATAGTTTCAATGAGCCATCCTTCTTCTATGTCCATGATATTCTTATGACCTTTCTAAAACATTTTATTTCACATGTCGATGTCTTCTTTACCATTACATATGTCATTTCCCACGTATCACAAACATGTTCTGCCACTGAAAAGATATAACTTCACATTCGTTGTGACTTTAATTTTCGGTTTGCCTCGTGCCATAGATTTTTAATTTGTGATGTTTTATGTTTGGTCATTTCTACTTTCTTTCTGATCTCTGCAGCGCATTTCTTCCTCATCCGTCTAGACAATCTATTTGCCTATTCATTGCCAGGGACATTGCAATGTAACAACACTGTTCAGTTGTATAAGCCATGGATCGCTAGATCAGACGTGGGCAACCATTTTAGCTCGGAGGGTCAAATTGAGCTTTTCACTTCGGGTATGGTGCAAAACATTTCTTTTTTAATTTTTCGAGCTCCAATTCGTGTTCTGTGAGCTTCGGGGTTAGTGGATGTAGTACTTTAATATGAACTTTTCTGGGCCAGTAAAAATGATTTGGCGAGTCAGATGTGACTCTCGAGCCGTATTTTGTCCAACACTTCCCTAGATACAATTACAAGGATATACCATAGCCAATCAATAATACAAGACGTTTGTGCTCATTGGAAAACAGTCTTTTATACTGACTCATTAAACTTTGCCCATTGCAATGGATATCGACACAAAATATACACAAAGTGTGTGTCATGTGACGTATTCTTTCGAAACGTAGTCTTCCTTGTAAATATCCTGACAACTCCGCGGTCGCTGACAAGCTGTCCCGCCCTCTCTAGCGACATATGCATGTATTTCTGAATATGTCTTGTCCAGCGGCGTCGTGGCACGCCTTTGCATCTACTGCCTTCTATCGCCACCTCCATCAACACACTTTCCATGTCATTATGTCTCCTCACATGCCATCATGTCTCTCCAAATGCCATCATGTCTCTCCACATGGTCGAAAAACCGAACTTCCTTCTTAATATGGTGTTTCAAGGTCAGTCTTCTAGGACTCTGATTTTTCTTAGCACTTCTTGGTTGGTCTTCCTTGCTGTCCACGATTTTCTCAGGACACTTCTATAGCACTTCATTTCAAAAGCCTCTATTCTCTTGGCTGTAGCTTTATGTTTCTAAGCCGTAGGTCACTACTGGGAATACACATATAGGTAACAAACATCCGTGTTTATACCGTGTCACAGTTTTTTTTCAAATGTTTTAATTTCAAAATCGCTATTGTTGTTTTGCTCCTGATCTCGACGGCCCAACTCTCCTGCATTGCTTGTATTAGATCCTAAAGTATTCCAAATTTGTAACTTCTTCTAAAACACTGTTATCAATATTAATTCTATGTCTTCCTTTCACTTTGTCCGTTGTCATTATTTTTATCTTTTTAACATTTTGAAACATATTCTGTTGTTCGCTAAAGCTTTTTGTTGATTTTATTGTGTTCATTCAGTCTTTCTAATCTCATGTTAATAGAGGGGTGTAAAGAGTACCGCACTGCTCTCGGCAGGCCCAAAGTTAGCAGATAACTAACAAATTATTCGTTGTGGTTATATGAGAGCGAACGCTGAAGAAAAAAGAAGAAATTAATAGAACTGTGTCGTCAGCGTATCCAATATCTGGGATCTCTAGACGTCCGACGTTTATGTGTCTGAATTCTTGTTGCATTGCTACGTGTTTCCTATTTCTCATTATGTTTTCTGCATATATTTTAGACAAGTATGGAGACAATGTACACCCTTGTCTTACTCCTTTTTTTACTGTAAACCACAATAACGTTACCACTTCTACTTTTCCCACGGCGTCTTCATTTTTGTACAGATCTGTAATTTGCCGTATAACCCACGTGCTGTAAGGCCAGTTTTATAATAAAGAATCAAGACAGTGACTTATATCCCCTTACTGCCATCTCCCGATTCATTCCGATACCCATTATGGCCATGGATGGAGTATAGCCCTCCATAAGACTATGCCCGGACTAAAGTATAGAGATTATGCACTGCCCATGCAATGTGTCCCTCTCTTAACTTGCATTGTTAACTCCAAATGAAAGGTTATAAAGGTATATATGTATATATGTATATATATATATATATATATATATACACATATATATATTAATACCGTATTGAATTCATGCAGTCATATATGGCTGTATGGTCAAAAGTGACCAACATTAATACTTCCATTTTGGCGTCTGTAACTATGTTAATAGCGATATAGACAATAGCAAACAGGCCTTGCAAATTTTGCCGTGGATAGTTTTAAGGTTGACGACCAACGCACAGCGTGGGAAACATGTTGCCAAGAAGACTATGGCTGGCCTGCTAGAGAACGTGCAGTGCGGGCACCATGTTGCCAAGAAGACTATGGCTGGCCTGCTAGTGAACGTGCAGTGCGAACAACATGTCTCAAATGTTTTGCTCAATGTAGCTTGAGGATGTAATGTAGCTTGAGGATGTAATGTAGCTCAATGTAGCTTGAGGATGTAATGTAGCTTGAGGATGTAATGTAGCTCAATGTAGCTTGAGGATGTAATGTAGCTTGAGGATGTAATGTAGCTCAATGTAGCTTGAGGATGTAATGTAGCTCAATGTAGCTTGAGGATGTAATGTAGCTCAATGTAGCTTGAGGATGTAATGTAGCTTGAGGATGTAATGTAGCTCAATGTAGCTTGAGGGTGCAATGTAGCTCAATGTAGCTTGAAGATACAATGTAGCTCAATGTAGCTTGAAGATACAATGTAGCTCAATGTAGCTTTAGGATGCAATGTAACTTTAGGATGCAATGTAGCTCAATGTAGCTTTAGGATGCAATGTAGCTCAATGTAGCTTTAGAATGCAATGTAACTCAATGCAGCTTTATAATGCAATGTAGCTCAATGTAGCTTGAGGGTGCAATTTATCTTTATGATGCAATGTAGCTCAATGTAGATTGATGGTGGAATGCCAAGAGCTTCTAAGTTTATTCTGAAATGGATTTTGAGGTGACTTCGCTACACTCTTTAGTCTAATTGCAGATAAAAATTGTTTGATTCCCTCCCAGCTTGCTTCATCGCAGCGTAGATAATGTAGTGTGGTAGATAACCACACGTTCAATCACATCCTTCTCCGGTTAGGTCTTGCGACCTGCTGATCACACACAGCTTCACTCATCTTTGCTAATCAGACATTTTATTGGATCGTAACACAAAGAGAGTAATGTAAAATCAGCAACCGAGATGAGTGATGTTGTGTGTGACAAGCGTGCACGTTCTAAGGGCACATATATATAGTCCATCATCCGTAATCACGTTTTGCGACATACATGACAAACGGCTGTGTTACTATTCGTGCGTCCCATTCGAGTCCGATGAATAATAATAATAATACTAACAACCATCCCACAGAAGTCGGATGTGTCCAACATTATGCGCAAACAGAACCAACACACAACACATCTCCGTTTTTCCCCAGACTACATCCTGCTAGAAATACAGTAGTGCCAGTGTCCTATTACAAGAGGGTTCAAGAAAGAGCTTGACAACGAAGGCAAACAAAAAAATAAAGAGATATGATTAATATCAGGACAGATAACTGTGTGTGGTTTAACCTACTCCACAAACTTGTAAGCTGATGTTACATTTATGACCTCGCGATAACTTTTCAAATATTTAACACTTCAGTTAAACTGTGACCTCAATGCATATAGTATATAAGGCCTAGTTATCAGAGATACGGTAATCTCATGGAGTATTGCCTACGTAGGCTGTACTGTGTTCGAGATATCGCACTGATACTAGAGGTCAGAACTACTGAGTTGATGATACTGCTGTTGACTTTCCTTTTTCAAATCATCAAGACAAGTATATGTTTGCAGTCATGCTAACTTACCTTTTTCAAATCACGAAGACAAGTATATGATTGCAGTCATGCTAACTTACCTTTTTCAACTCATCAAGACATGTATCTGTTTGCAGCAATGCTAACTTCCCATCTTCAACTCATCAAGACAAGTATCTACTTCTTCATTTGTACTTCCTCGAATTCCTGCTCCTTATCTGTACGTAGTTCAGAAAGCTGTTAACATCAATAAACATCAGAGAGGGCTGGCTCCTTAACATCTTAACAAGAAAGCTGGTGTTTTTTTGGTCATTTAAGAGATATAACAGCATGGAAAGATTGATAGCTGAAGGCAGAAGAGGGCACCCAAGATGAAGATGGTGCAGTGATATACCAGATTGTTTAAACATGTCTCTAGCTATGACTGGTCAACTCACCTAGAATTGCAGTGTTCAGAGAACCATAAGGAAGACCCCATTTCTGGAAATAACATGTCACATGATGATGATTTTCCATCAGCTCTGAACACGGTTCATACGGCAGAAACCAATGTTCTCCAGTTTGATCAATGTGATGCTGCTGTAATTCTTGCGTCTTGTTGAGACCCATAGTCATACTCTCTTTGATGGTTGTTCTGCAAAGAGTCTCTATTAATCTTCTCTAGCCATGTGGCACCAATTTTAATGCTTGTAGTGGCAGTATTTTCTCATTAATTCTAGGTACATGTTCGATATAAGTCCATTATATTCTTATTGTTGTAGCAATACAAGGATCAGTGGCCAGGTTTCTACAGAACAAAAAGCTAACATAATTAAACGGAATTAAATTCCAATAAAGACATACTCTGACACAGTCAACATTCTACACATTTGGTGACAAGAGCCACAGATCACATGATATGCGTGCTATACACTGAGGGGGGGGGGGTATTTCCAGTGTGGTGCACGCAAATCGCTAGATCAGTATCCTTAGTTACATTTTTTTAAATCTCAGAGTAACGGAGGATCAGTGCACTAACATATGAAATTAAAAAGTCAGACTGTTGTCACGTGATTTGTCCACTGATTCTTGTATGGAACCATATATTGTTGGTTGGTGTCTTCTCTTATTTGTTTGTTTAAGTTGATTTTTTGCCAGCCAATATTTAGGTTTTCGAAGACATTTCTATTCTATGCAGATCAGTAAATCTATATTTCCCTATTAGTATCTGTAAATATGGTGTAAACATTTTTTTCTCCATGTTTCTTAAACCATACTGGTTTAATGTTTGAACTAGATATTCATACTTCTATAAGTGTATTTCTGACGTATCAGTACCGACGTATCAGTACAGACGTATCAGTACAGATGTATCAGTACCGATGTATGAGTACCGATGTATCAAACTTGACAAATTTCACAAAAATCTAAGACTAAAACTGAATAATATGTGCCAGCCATCTTGCTGGTTGGTTTATTATCTTGCATGTAAATTCAGACAAAATAAATTCAGAGTTTGGACAAGTACATCTATTTTTTAAAATAAGATGAAACTCCTTATAGACATTAATGTTATATGAAGTGTAATATACAAGTTTACATATGCCAGTGGTTCCCAAACAGTGATCTCAGGCAAATGATTATGGGTTCAGAATATATGCTGATAAATGATGATTAATAGTGAAATAAAATCACTGTATTTCAGAACAATAGACTCTTCATTTGTTTTAGCAGATTGATGAAATTCTTCAATATAAACAATGTTTAATCATGTTATAATGAAATATACAATGCTTTCATAAAGTCATCATTCAATTCTTTTATAACAGCATCACTCAATTCTTGTATAAATCATCACTCAATTCTTGTATAAATCATCACTCAATTCTTTCAAAAAGGCTTCACTCAATTCTTTCAAAAAGGCTTCACTCAATTCTTTCAAAAAGGTTTCACTCAATTCTTGTATAAAGGTATCACTCAATTCTTCAATAAAGACATCACTTAATTCTTTTATAAAGACATCACTTAATTCTTTTTTAAATAAATGCCGCTTAGCCATAGCTGTCTCCGTGACATGTACAGAAGAGTTTATTTTATTGCACCTCCGAAAGACAAAAATCCTTGTCCCAACCGTGGATTTATAAAGCTGGAACCTCAGAGTTCTAGCCATGCGATACTATAAAGATATCACTAAATACTTGTATAAAGACATCACTAATTCTTCCTTAGATGTTATTAAATTCTTTCCTAGAGCTATCATTAATTCATCCAATATGATGTTATTAAATTCTGTCTTTCTAAAACAGTAACTCACAAATTTATCTTTATTATTATCACACAGCAGTTTCACATGACAAAAAATTTGACATTCATCACAATTCAAAAAAATAAAGGCACAGGAAACCATGTTAGATAACAGACAGTGCCTGCAGTAAAATAAAAATATGTCTGCCATCAACTTTTATTCTGAGAAAAATTTCACAAATCTTTCATCATTACAACCACTACTGGTAGAGTAGATCCTTGCAAGATTCTCAAAGCATGCTCAGGTTACCAAATTCTTCATATGGATTCTACCCATTCTCTTTCTTCGCACTGTGACTTGCTATTAATCTTAGCATCAACAGAAATAAATGAATAATCTTCTCTGTATATAACAGTATTATGTTGTCTTCATTTTTGCTCATTTATCTTTAGGCAAATTACCATGAGTGAAGTTAGATTGACATATCACCAAGAAGGTCTGATGTTTATTTCATTTGTGAGGTCATTTGACATCAATGAACTAAAAAAAAGGGCATATAGGATCAACTTCACTGCACTAGAGTTACTAACATGGACTACCAAGGCTGTAGTATATTAATATGACAATATTGCTACAGACACCATTAGGAGCTCAAAGATATACCTTGTATAGCAATGTTAGGAACAAATGTGTTGAAGATCTATGTCACCTAATATGTTCCTGCAGGATTAGATAAGACTGCTTCTGGAAGATCTATGTCACCTAATATGTTCCTACAGACTGCTGTTTGAAGATCTATGTCACCTAATATGTTCCTACAGACTGCTGCTGGAAGATCTATGTCCCCTAATATGTTCCTACAGGTGCAGATGAGACTGTTGTTTGTGCAACTAAGAAACTGCATGTACAACCCCTCCAAAAGTAGGGGGATTTTTAAAAATATTATTCTTAAAATACAAATGTACCACCTATAGTGAGGTGCACTTTTTTAAATAATGGACATTAGTTATGTCTGAGATTATTATCATCACAAATAATGGAGGTTGTTTTTGTGTACGGGTAACAGGGGTCTTGGTCTGCAGATGGGTGTGCCCTATCAACAACATTTGCCTAGTTAATGATTGATCTCTGAAACTGTAAAGCAAAATGTAGATTCATGCTTGAGCTTCCTAGAGTAAAACAACTCTTTCACATGTCCTGAAGCAACAGAGATCTCCGCTACAGAATTGAGCCTACTGCCACATTGAGAAATCCTCTGAGATTTAAACAAATGTTGTATGTCCTGAAGCAACAGAGATCTCCGCTATAGAATTGAGCCTACTGCCATATTGAGAAATCCTCTGAGATTTAAACAAATGTTGCATGTCCTGAAGCAACAGAGATCTCTGCTATAGAATTGAGCCTACTGCCACATTGAGAAATCCTCTGAGATTAAAAAAAATCTCTGGATACACAACATTTGTTGAGAGAACCACCGAACTGGAGTTGAAAAACTTCACTAACAGACACACAATGAGAAGATTACACATCTACATCATTTATCAAAACATACAAGGCACCAAAGAAGAACTTACATTGGGAATCATCACCAGTTAGACAGTGCTAATACTTGTTAAGAACTTTCTGTGTAAGCAAAACACTTTTGAAAACATTGAATGATTCTAACCTCCAAATCTAATGTACATCGAATGTATCCAACTGTATTCTGTCAATGCAGCAAAGTATACATATGTGCAGGCACACATGCGGTTGTGTCTGTGGGTCTTCCCAATGGCCCAGTAGACAAACCAATCATGCAACAGAAAACTTCAGATGAGATGCAGTTATATTGAGGCTCTCATATGGAGGCCTTGTAGCATGTCATCTATACAATTATAGTAGAAGGCTCCTTCAATAGGCATTGCACTAAGCCAAAAGCTGAAGTCTTCTGGGTATGAAAGAAAGCTTAGAAAAACCGCCTCACAGCTAATCACTCACAATTTCTGGGGTTCTCAATCAATCAACATATTCACAGGCAGTAGTGTCCTCTGTAGCTATGTTATAAACTAGAGTCCAATTTATAATCTAACTTAGCCCTCTTTGTTATTTTTTATTAGGAGGAACACAGTAGCATATTTGATAGTGAGCCTGCTTACTATCACCGGGTTACAGCATGTTGGTTCGAAACCATGTCCGTACAACAAAAATTCAGGTGATGATTTCTTGCAGTACACGACCACCCCTCCAGTCGACCCAGGTGTAAATGGGTGCTTGACACATGAATTAGGTAAATAAAGCAAGGAAGGGAACTGGCCACCCCAACTAATAGTTGCTGTTGCTTAAGTTATGTTAACCATTGGATTGTTACATGATATCTCATGTGTACATGCAGTTATTAGTAAAACGTCATCACCCTTTTTCCTACTTTTGCCCCCTGGATTTCAGTTTTGCTGCCTTACTACCTATTATCATTATAAATTACTAAATGTAGTTACAAGGTATCTCTGACTAACTTGATGTAGTTACAAGGTATGTCAATCTATGACTAAATCGATAATGACAAGGTATGTCAATCTATGACTAAATCGATAATGACAAGGTATGTCAATCTATGACTAAATCGATAATGACAAGGTATGGCAATCTATGACTAAATTGATGTAGTTACAAGGTATCTATGACTAACATGATGTAGACAAATGGTATTTAAAGCCAGAGGTACCTAGGACCCACTTATTATAGTTATATTTAGTCATTATATGCACAAATTGTAGCATCATAAAGTAGTGAAGAATATTCAGCTTTGCACAATTATATCTTACATGGATTTAAAAACACTAGAACAGATATAGAACAAAATTTAGGGAGAGACCACAGAAGCTTTATCTGTTCCTGCAGATTGTTTCTGAATGTACAAACAAGACATTGTTTTCAAGTTTTAAAATTATGAATTTCTTTTCTTACATAATGTAACAATGTACAACTGAGCTGAATGACGTGCATGCCGTATGCCACCATAAGCAGGGTACATTTAGGTTGAGAAACCAGCTCTCCAACCACTTAGCTATGCAGACTCATAAAAATTTTAAAATAAGGAAGTTAAAAACAAGGACTCGTAAAGGAAGTTAATTTTAACAAGTAATAAAATGTATCTAAAATGAATGACACTTCATCATTATGGATAGAAAACATATAGGCCCTATTTTAAAAAGACTGATACCTTCAAAGACAAAGGTGACCAAGGAGTTTTTAAAAATGTAACTCAAATAATTTAAAATGTTAGCCATGGAAATGAAACAAAGTTAATAGTGATCATTCTGAAAAGTAGGACAAATAAATTTACATAAATTTAGATTGGGACAAAACATAAATTTACTCCCATTAATCTGAACGTTTAGTTTCAAATTCCATACAACGAACAGTAAATCAAATCAATGTACACATTTAATAAACACATTTTCATTTTATCAGACAATAGCTCACTAAAAACTAAAAACTTCCTTCTGTTTCAGAAGCATGATGCTCAAACAAATGCCTATTTGCGCATAAAATGACTTAATGAAAATTTGACCCGCTTTGTGCTTCAGTTGTAAGGACATCCCAAAAATAAACACAAAATTAATCAACTGCTGCTTGATGTAGTTATCTGATAAATGGAAGAATGTCATCTGCTTGTTTTCAACTATTGTTATTAACCTGTCACTGGTTGTATCAGCTCCACATAGATATCTTATCCTGACTAATCTTAGATATTTGTTTCAAAATGTGGCCGTTGCTGATTTGGTTACAGATCTCATGAACACAATATCTTTGTTAAACTCTAAAATCAAACAATAAACTTTGCTGATTTTGTCACAGATCTCATAAGCATAGTATCTTCTATGTACTCTATAAGTAACCAATAAACCTTTTGAGATCTTTTTCTTATTCTGCATCATATATCTTATGCACAGATCAGCAATTAGAGGGAACATTGATGAATGTTTGCCCATGCTGTCCCTTCAGTTTGCAAATTTGTTGATGTGACTATGATAATGAGGAGAAAACTACCACAGTTGTAACCTGGTATTTATGTAGTGTCTACAATCTTGGTATTTATGTAGTGTCTACAATCTTGGTATTTATGTAGTGCAACTCTACAATCTTGGTATTTATGTAGTGCAACTCTACAATCTTGGTATTTATGTAGTGCAACTCTACAATCTTGGTATTTATGTAGTGCAACTCTACAATCTTGGTGACTCTTCTCCATATAATATTATAAGAGATAAATATTGCGAAGAATAACAAAGGTTAAGCTCATTCTATACGATATCTATCTTGGATATAACATTCATTAATATAACATTTCCGTGTTTTCACTGACATAGCTAACATTTATTATATACCACTGAAGCTGTATATGTTGGACCATTGGCGCAAATAAAACGGTGACAAAACGCACATGTAATCTCCTATTACTTCCAACTGGAGATCTAGTAGGACTATTGTCCTGTTACAAGTTGAGTAGTAGATGTTTAAGAGTGAAAGCTAAAAAGATATACATAAGCCGTATATAATTTCATAAACCTTTTGTCTGTTTGAGTATTTAATTTCATCATCTGGTATCATATACTGGACAGAATGAAGCAGTCATCAGATGTAGAGCCTTTCAAAACTCCTGCAGATCTTCTTGTCCTGTCATGTTCAGGTGGTCTTTGATATCTTGCATCATGCTTCTTTCTGGTGTACCTACTTTTCATTACCCTGACATAATCGTCATCCGTTATGCTATTATCTAAGCTGTCTTGTCATTTGATATGTCCAAAATATTGTAATTCTCTAGAGAGAACCTTGTTGTTTAGCTAGTTTTCTTGTACCTTAAATTCTCTCAGAATGTCCCTATTGATGATCTTTTTTAGTCCATGGTATTCTGAGGATTCTTCTGTAACATTTTGCTTGAAATGTTGCAATCTCACCTTATTGGTGAGTGTCCAAGATACACATCCATATAATGCAACTGGGAATATCCAGGCTCTAAAGAAAGTTAATTTTATTATTTTGTTGCAGTCCAGCTATATGTTTTTAATTTTATCTAATTTAATATCAATGACTAAGTAATAAGGTATTTTGAACACTAGGACAATGTTTTTTGCCCTTTTTTTCCATTTCTAAACTACAATGAGAAAGAAAATCATGTTGATATAAAACCCAGTGTGTTGCTGATCACAATTTCAATTCAGTATATTGGTTTCTGTTAGCTCAGCGGTAGAGCGAATAGTCAGCCCATCTCACAAATCCAACGTGATCAAATTGTTTTATGGTTTGAGATCTGTTCCCCCCACATTGTATTTGGTGATACAATTGCATGTATATTCAATCAATCAATCAAGCCCTTGGGTGTTTATACATGCCCTAGTATATAGGGAGTTTTTATGATGACCACATCATTGCTAGGTTTGCCGTTGGTTAAAAAATACACGGACCTAACACCGTATTCCTCAATCTGCCACAATTGCATGGAAAAAAGGAAAACTTGTGTACACAGGCTGTAAACAAGGATTTTCCATTTGTCTCTATCCCTGAGGCTGAATAAAGCTGAATGTTTTCAGCTTCATTGCATGTGATCCCCGTTACTTTGAAGAAGGTCCTTCAATATCTCTCTTCTTCTTATGTTCCCAAGTTTTCATTTTCCCTTTTGTTTCAATATCATTGATCTTCCAGCTATATTTTCTACTAGTTTTCTAAGCATATCTCCAATCCATCGCCACTTTTCTCTCCTTCAATGAGCTGATTATGTGTATTAGTAGCATCTACAGATTCAACAATAGTTGACTAGCAAATATTCTTAAATGATATGCTGCACCTCTATTTTTTTTATTATATTGGTTCTACTATCTGTAACATATTTTGTTGTCAATAATCTGTTACTGTGAAAGACTACCTGATATGTACATCCAAAAATAATATTATTAAAAATACTACCTTCACCAAAAAAGGAATGTTACAATATGACAATATGAAACCTGAAAATACATCTTTCTCAAATTAAATATAAATTGAACTAACAAAATGGAAATTCCTTGACTGCCAGATTTTAGTGACAAAACTGACTACAGTTAGTTAAAATATGCAATGATTATTTAAGTTATCGGCCAGCAGTTATTTAAAAATATTCATTGTTTGCCAAATTAAGAAATTAAAAATCTACGTTTTTAGGATCTACTGATCTGTTCATTTGGTTTGTTTCAATTCCCAAGAATTATGAGCATTGAAGCTCTTTTTTTTCTAGGCACAATGACGAGTTTCTCCAGAGCTTTCTTTCATACACAGAAGACTCCAATTCTCAATGGTATGCATGCTTTGAGAAGTGGCTTCCAGCTCAGAGGTGTGTAAGTGCCTGTGTGTGAAGAAGGCAAGCTACAATCTTTTTGTATGCAGATATTCAATCATATGAAAGCCTATATTCATTAAGAGTTATTTATGTTGGCCAACATTTAACACACAGCCCACATGTGGCTGCATGACTTCAACATGGCGAGATTTAACACACAGCCCGCATGTGACTGCATGACTTCAACGTGGCGTGATTTAACATACAGCCCACTCCTCCAAGTGACTTCATTAATTCAATATGGCAGAGATTTAACATACAACCCATGTGACTTCATGACTTCAATATGGTTGACATTTAATACATCTCCCATGTGACTTCATGACTTCAATATGGCTGAGATTTACCAATCTAAATTAAATGAACTTTTGGCCAACACAAAAAAGTTTAATAAAAAAAAAATATATTACAATATTCAGAAAATTCAAACAAACAACAATTTGACTGAAAGTTTTCAAAGTATTCGAACATCAAATTAGATTATGTATTACAGTTTACAGTGCATGTACTTAAAAATATACATTTATTGTTTCAACACTATTTACAATTTTCAACTTACAATTAATATACAGTTTGAACAGGTCATCATCGTGCTCTATGAAAGACATCAAAACAAGTCAACATGCTTAATTCACATTTGCTAAAATACCAACAATAACATTAAAAAGAAGCCAACATTTCTTCTCACTGAATGTAATGCAGTAGAAAAGTAAATTCTTAGATGCCTTACTTCTTCTCTGTGATGTGTTCTGTGAAGACATCTTTCAACATTTGCTAAAATACCAACAGTAACATATTTGTTTTAAAAAAAGCGTTTCTTCTCACAGAATGTAATATAGTAGAAAAGAACATTGTTAGAGATCTTACTTCCATGTGATGTGTCCTTTGATGGCCAACGTTCAACATTTTTATGTATTTACTGAGATGGGGATTGAAGCACTTTCATCTAGTGCGTACTGATGATAACCTTCTATCAATACTCACAAACTTCTTGGTTCTAAGTAAGTTTTCTGTTTCATCCAGTGTCACATACCAAGAGATATTTCAGTACTTCTAATCTCACTCATTGAGGTTCCCAGTTTGGAGGTTTCTAACAGGACATTGCTTTAGGCTGATAAAAGATGCATGCCTTGACTTACCATGGAATATTTTTAACTGCACAACTGACAGAATAAACCCTGACCTTACAGAGGTTTCAAAATTAGACGTATAACTCAAGACAGAACTCCTAACTACTCAGCCACCTAGTACAGTTTCCAAACAGCCAGCATGCATGTGTAGATGGGGTTGGAACAGAATAGCAACACTATTTACTTTCCATGTACATCGTAAGAAGCGACGAAGGTTATGTGGTTAATTTAGCCGTCCCATTCCATATATGGTCAAAGTGACTCAGAAGCCATGCTAAGTCGGATGTGTCAGGCCAAAAGGCACAGATATCGCAGCAAAGCTGTAAAACGTGAAACAACGAATGCATTATGTTCTCTGGACATAATGATCCTACTAATCTGCAGGAGTTTGAGAATGCAGAAGAACAAGCATCCAAACCATTAAACTATGAATATCTTACTGTACTTTACCTCAACAAGTGGGTACCCAATTTCAGATGGAACAACTGAATTGAGCCTCAATCAAGAGGTGACAGGAGTAGTTTCTTTTAGCTATAAATGAAAAGTATGAATAAGAAGTATCGAGGAGTTATAGAAATAATCAGAAGCCAGCAGACAGGATTTGAACCAGGTCACTCAAGTTGCAAAGCGAATAGGTGCCAGCAGTATGGTACCTGTTTAAAATTCAAACTACTGCCTTCTGATATTTTTTTCAATTGTGAAGTCTAACAGTTTGACTGTGTCAGTATTCTACAGCGACAAAAATGCTTATAAACTGAATTTTTTCTCAAATTCTGTATTGACGGACTCAAATGCCATTTTTCAAAAGGAAATTCTGGTGCCTGTACACATATTAGTCTGAAAGAATCACACAATGTTAAGAATAAAACCATTATTGCCATTTATTTTCCAATCACAAAACTTAATGCCATTTTATTATAAAATAGCTGAAATATCATTATTGTAGCACAGGCCATATTTGTGTGACCGAATGGTAATTGCTGATGCCCCTCTCATTCCATTGAGATATGTAGAGAATACAGTGTTAGGTGTTGTGATCTGCAAAACGCGTGTCTATGTTCCAAATTCGTTCTGATACCATTTCCTAAGACTGTGCTAACCACACAACAATTTGTGGCTAAAAGACTGGGAATTAATCCAGGTCCAGTGGATTATAATGCCAGTGCATTATCACTGCTTCACGACGGCTAAAACTAGTGATTCATTCTTCATTATCAAATCCATAACCCTTCATGGTGACAGGCGTTTTGAAATATAAAAACAAATTTTAAAATGTCTTGATTCTCGGTTCTTTCTTTAAGTGCGGCGATTCTTAATCCTGTCCAGCCTTGAATATTATCAATCCATACTTTCCTCTTGTTCTCTTACTCTCAGTAATGATAAATGATCAAATTATAACAACCTAACTTTTGATCAAGTTAACAGCTGTTACTATCACTTAGACCATCCATGCTTCTTGAATTCTTAATTTTTATAACTATTTCAAAATATACTAAGCTGGGAACATAAACTCTTACACAGATCAAACGTAAAGAAAATGATATGGTCCACGACATCATTGACTATGTATTTATATATGCTAAATCTAATCTGTATGGGATATTGTTACAAACATCTACTAAACAGTGGAAGTGGTAAACACACTGAATGTATTAGTTATCATCGACAAAGTCAGATGTGTCAGGACACTGGCTCAAATAAAACGGTGAGACAGCATATTTTTATTTCCTAGACTACATTCTGCTGGACATCTAGTAGGACCATTGCCCTTCTATAAGAGAAATCCAGCAGGAATTTGAGAATGAAAAAATATATCTGTATGAATTCAATCCAATCTACAATTATAGGTAATGGGTCATGTTTTTGTTACCACTAACAGGACTCATTTGCCCGAATCAGTGTCAAAGAGAAAATGTATAGCACAGCAGAAACTCTAACACAGACAGAAGCCTATATCATAGAATTCGGAGTCCCAAACTGACTGAATGATGATCTATATCATAGAATCTGGAGTCCCAAACTGACTGAGGGATGATCTATATCATAGAATCTGGAGTCCCAACCTGACTGAGGGATGATCTATATCATAGAATCTGGAGTCCCAAACTGACTGAGGGATGATCTATATCATAGAATCTGGAGTCCCAAACTGACTGAGGGATGATCTATATCATAGAATCTGGAGTCCCAACCTGACTGAGGGATGATCTATATCATAGAATCTGGAGTCCCAAACTGACTGAGGGATGATCTATATCATAGAATCTGGAGTCCCAACCTGACTGAGGGATGATCTATATCATAGAATCTGGAGTCCCAAACTGACTGAGGGATGATCTATATCATAGAATCTGGAGTCCCAAACTGACTGAGGGATGATCTATATCATAGAATTCGGAGTCCCAACCTGAGTGAGGGATGATCTATATCATAGAATCTGGAGTCCCAACCTGACTGAGGGATGATCTATATCATAGAATCTGGAGTCCCAAACTGACTGAGGGATGATCTATATCATAGAATCTGGAGTCCCAAACTGACTGAGGGATGATCTATATCATAGAATTCGGAGTCCCAACCTGAGTGAGGGATGATCTATATCATAGAATCTGGAGTCCCAACCTGACTGAGGGATGATCTACATCATAGAATCTGGAGTCCCAAACTGACTGAGGGATGATCTATATCATAGAATCTGGAGTCCCAACCTGACTGAGTGATGATCTATATCATAGAATCTGGAGTCCCAACCTGACTGAGTAATGATCTATATCATAGAATCTGGAGTCCCAACCTGACTGAGTGATGATCTATATCATAGAATCTGGAGTCCCAACCTGACTGAGTGATGATCTATATCATAGAATTCGAAGTCCCAACCTGACTGAGGGATGATCACCGAAGAAGGACTCATCTATAAAATCTGTATGAATTCAATACAATCTACAAATATAGTAGATATATCTAGTATGAATTCAATACAATCTACAAATATAGTAGATATATCTAGTATGAATTCAATACAATCTAGAAATATAGATAATGGGTCATGTTTTTGTTACCACTAACACGACTTATCTACATTTGCTGCTAATGCTTCCTATAGTATGTACAGATAAATTTCAACTTGTACTAGGTTCACTTCAAATACAATCTGAGAGTGAGAGTAGAGTGAAAGAAGGAGTAGAGGGAGAACAAGAGAAGAGTTATCCGCATCTCATCCACAATGAACATTTTAACAATAAATTTGTGTCTTGTCTCCATGTACGTTCAGAAATAACGACACTGAATTCACTAGTTTTGAAATTTCCTGTAGACTTCTTGGAAGAATTGTTTCTTAACTTCCAGGAAATATCTCCGTGTACACATTGCATTTGTCTGTTGCATTGAAAGAAGCTTCATGTTGAAGACGATCATGTCTGGTAGCTTAAAATGCTGCCTTTCATTTATCTTTCTGAGTCGTAGCCAAGACTATGATAAACTCTTTGAAAACTTGTGATAACTGCGCGACACTGGGGGCAATTTTCAATACGTTCAGAGCATAGATCACAGACCATGTGACCACAGGGACATAGTACAATGCAGACTTTATCACTAAAGCAGATGCAACAAAGTAATGAATCCTTTAACAACTCCAGCTGCTGTTTCAGTTGCTGAAAAAAAAAAGACAACAAAACTGTCTTAACATTTTTTGTACAGACTGGACAAGAGGATGAAACATGGAGTGATATGAAGATGTGGGTTAGAGATAAAGTATGATGTGGCTTGGAGTACGGGTCGGATTTGATGTGAAGTGATATGATAAGATTTGAGATGGATAAAGATAGATGTGATTTGTGGGGAGATAGATTTTTGATATGTGGAGCTTATTTATAATATAGAAATAGAGTGGAGCAGTAGATTTATAATATAGAAATAGAGTGGAGCAGTAGATTTATAATATAGAAATAGAGTGGAGCAGTAGATTTATAATATAGAAAAAGATAATATGGAGAGAGATGGTGATGTGATTTGGAGTATGACAGATTTGATATGTGGAGATGTGACATGGAAAGAGGCGCAGATGTGATACGTAGAGAAGGATTTATGTAATATATGAAGATGTAGAACTATATGTGGAGAGGTAGACCTGTGAAATGTTGAGAGGTATTGATGTTATATATAAAGAAGAAGAAATGAGGTATATGGATATGTGTGATTTTGTGGTATATGTGTGATATTTTGATAAGTGGATATGTGATATTTTGATAAGTAGATGTGTGATATTAAACACAGAAGGACACACAAAAAAACACCAATAATGTAATCACAATACCAACCAATAAAATAACACAAGCAATACCAACCAATAAAATAAACACAAGACCAAACAATAAAATAAACAGTGCCAACCAATAACATACCATTATTTCCTTCTCAAGACGTCTATTTTTCTCTTCTAAAGTTATGTCTCCTGAAGTTTCATCAGATCTCTTTGTATTACCATTCATATCACTTTGTAAGGTCACTGTTGAATTAGGCCAACTATGGACAGGACTAGCCTTTGGACTAGAAGAACTAGCATAAAGCTTTCTTCTCACAAGGTCATAAGCTTCTCTACTGGTCCTCTGAATGTCAAATATGTATCGTTTTCCTGCAACAATAAAATAAGCATTGTTAGGCAAAGTCTACAGTTATGAAAAATGTATTCCAGGCCTAAGCAATCCTTAGAACTTTCATTAAGTGATATGAGTATATTGTAGCCTTCTCCATAAAAGGCTGTGAGCTGAAATTGTGTAGTGTTAATTCAATCACTTGCCAACTAGCAGACCAAAAGGTTTGAATTAACTTGTTATTCATAGTTTGAAATAATAATTACCCTCATGGTTCACTCAGCCACAAGGAAGTATGGTAACAGGGCTCAAGTTTTGGGAAGTTTGAGAAATGGCACCATGACTATTGAGCAAGCGTAGAACAGGATGCTAGTCAGTTTCTGGTCAACCACTAACAAGCAGCTGAGCACTTATTAGAGAACCATGTGCTCTGTTATGACACTGGTTCATAACTCAGTTTTACTTTCTTTTTTTACCAGAATTGAATGACTCTGGGATAATAAACCACTGAAAGCATGACTATGGGATAATATTTGCTGTGATATAGTCTTCTTCTTCTCGTTTGGAGTTTGACATGTCTACACAGCAAGTCCTGTTTTCTTAATAAATGCTGCTGTATTTGAAAGCTCCTCAGTGCTCCCATACATCTTTCTGTAGATATCCATCTCTGGTGATATGCAGTGTAATTCATTGTTTTCATTTGTCTTCTTTCTTCAGTTAGTTTGAGAGTTTCATCTGAGATGTAGTATTTTCTTATTGGTAACTTTTCTGGGTATCAGATTTTGTGCTGTAGAAACAAGAATATCTCTTGCATATTTGTCTAGTTCTAGTTCATTGGGTGATAATTCTTCTTGTACTGCCAGAGTTATTTCAAATTTATTGTGAAATTTCATGCTATGTTCTGCTGGTATAATGCTGGTGTCAAAGTGGATGATTCTAGCACTTTTATAACATTTTTAAGCTTAAGTTTTATTTTTACTTCTGCTATGAGAAGTTTGTGGTCTGTGTCACAGTTGGCATATTTGGTTTTTGTCTTGCCATCTGGTAATGTCCACGTGAACAGTTGTCTAGGATGGTGTTCGAGATTGTTAAGTCTTGTCTCTACAAAAATCTACTAGTCGTTCTCCACTCTCGTTCCTTTGGTGATAGCAAAAGGCCCTACTACATGTCTTTTCTCGCATGTGCTTCATGGTTCAACGTATGCATTTAAATCCCCCATTACTATTGTAATGTCTTGTTTTGGTGTTTTATCTATTGTCTCTTGTAGATCATCATAAAATGTGTATTTCTTCATCGTCTGCAGTTGATGTTTGGATGATAATGATGTTTTAGGATCTTGTGTTTAGTCTTATTGTTATTATGCGATCAATGATTGTGTTGTGTCCCAAAAGTATTCTGGCGATACCTTTGGACGGTAATATATCGACTCCAATGAGTCCACCTTTATCTTTGCCTGAATATATGAAAATTCCACCAGTTGTGAAGTGTCCTCATCCAACATTGCAAAAACATAATTAGCTTTAAAATGGAACTTACCAACAATTTTATATTGTTTTCAAGTTTTATATTGTTCATATAATGCAGTTATGTAAAGACAAGCACTGAATCCATTATTTGACCATTTTTGTCAATTATCCCAAGATTTTATAATTGTTTGTATCATCTTTTAGCTTGCGAATCTTTGCCCCAATGCTCATTCTTATATATAGAATATCTGAATGTCATTCCACGGTTGTTAATAGTCTCAACATCCATGCTAATATTGGAAGAATGAAGGGTTATTATTTGTTCATTGTCTTTCGTTCTGATGAAAGCTTTCTAGTCACAATGTTGTCTGTCCTTGTGTTTCATTCCTAGTATGTCAACTTGTAACCTATTTCCATTTAAATCTGAAGTAATTGACTTATTTGCTCCAATCTGCCCAGTAGCTGCCATTTCATGTGCTTCACACACACTTTATCAGAGTATGCAATATTATATTTTATATATATTACATGTTGTGTATGAGACATTACTTTTCAAGTATCACTAATACACTCAATTGCATTGTCAGTACAATATAAAGTGACTATCAAATGTTGACAACAGTAATGACATGGATGATACTTGTTTACTCAACATCAAATGTTGACAATATTAATAAATGTGTGTAGGCATTCTCAACCTGGTGTTAGTGAGAACCTTGGTGTTCTTGTAAGGACAATGTACTCGAGTTAAAAAGTGAGTTAAAATGAGCACTAATGATTACATGTGGACGGTACTCACCATCTGAAAATGTTGAGAACCCCTGCTATAGATGAACATTTTCTATTGTCAAAAATTAACATAAGTTAACAATAATATGTGGTAGCAGAGTTGCTAGTGAGCTTGCCTTGCAAACCAAACTTGTCGAGGTTATTCGAACACTGATTGTCCGCATTGTATTGGCAATATAACTAGATGTATTCGTGGTGCCTCAAAATCAGCAATACTTTCTTATCAATGTCCTGTACAGGATAAGCTTCAACAACAATATTGACACATGCGGACAATAAATATAACTTACCACAATCTGAATTATCATTAAACATGGAGACAATTGTGCCCTTAAAGTCCCTAGAGTACTGAGTGTGGACATTCGAGCAAACTGTATCACAGCGATAGAATGAATGCATCTCAGTAATGCACCGATATAACGCCACAGCAGCTCTACAGCTAATTAGTTTGAAACATTCTTCACTTTGAGGCACCCCAGCATCATCAAGTAATTCAATGTGAACCAGCTTTTCATTGTGTGTAGCTAACCGTATCTGAGTATATGGTATTCTGAAATGACAAGGAAAATGTGTATAAATATCACTGAATACATTGTTTACAAGATCTTATTTCTAAAACTTTTATATCAAGATTTTGGAAATGAATTAGCTGGAGGTAGAAAAAAAATATATAAACTTCCAATAATTAACAAGATGTAAACTGATAAATGAATGCTTTATATTGTGGTTTACAGCTTTGCTGTGCAATCTGTAAGTTTCAATCAGACACATCTTTCTTCAGCAAGGCTTTTGACCTATGTGGAGGAACATTAAACATTACCCCAAACTTCCTAAGTCATTGCTTATGACATGCATGGCATTTACAAGAACAAGAATTGGAACAAGAATCCATAAAAATTTCACGAAAAATGATGTCCTTCTCAAAAGATTTCTTTTTATCGGAACAGACGAATACAAATTAACACGGTTGCTCTGTTTTACAACTTACTTGGAAATGAGTAAAGAAATTAGCTGGAAGGATGTGATGTCCAAAGAACTTAATTTGAGAAAATAGAAAAAAAGGTAAAAAAATAATGTATCTGTTAATATTTTCACATCTCAATAAAGTGAATCAACTTTAAAACTGAAGCCAATTGAAGCCAACAGTATGCATGCTCTTTGTCGTGTACCTAAGAAAAAAAAAAGACTCGGAATTTGACACAACTACTTACACTCGATCTGTTTTGGCCTTGCAATCATATAAGACAACTCCTTCTGGCCCAACCCGAAAGTTGATGTCAGCTCCCTGGGCATTAATAGTTTTGTGTTCTTCAACTCCATAATCAGGCAAGTTACTTATTTCTTTCAGAACAAAGTTACGGGCACTGACCCTGGAAACACCAAGTAACCGGGAATGCTCTGAACCAATCTGATCAAGAAGTGAAGGTTTTGGATCTACTCCTGGACAAAACTGTCCAATTATCTGAAGACAAAAGAATAATTGCATATTCAATATCTTATAAAAACTTTGAATGTAAACATAATCAGCTCCTAAATATCACTCCATTATATAAACTGAGCTGTTCTAGCATATTAAAATACATGACCTAGAACGCAGGTTCCATAGATCATGGCCCTACTTGGAATAGTCAACTAAAATAGTAAACTAAAAACGTTATTCTTAAAAAGGCAACGGTTGGTCTCATGTAGCAATCTGTCGTCTGGAATGTAGATAACATTTAATGTGCTAAACCGAAGCAACTATTGGGTGGAGTGGCGAGTTCCTATTCTTGCTGTGTTTATCGTCACCAACCAATGCGTCAGGTAATTTCAGATTATATTTAAAGAAATTTTAAATTATAATCAGTGTCTTAAAGATTGAACAATAATTTTTAAATTTTAAATATAAGCCATCATAACATATCTTTGGGGTTTTGTGGCCTGTCAGCTGCATACCCCACTACAGCATCAAGTATGAGAATGGAAATAGAAGCAGTGACAGCAGATCTCACTTGACTAGTGATGCAACCACCAACAGACTCAATGATTCTATCGGACTCTCAAAGTATGCTGCGCAAGATAGAAAAGTGTATAATCAGAAATGAATGGGTCACTCTTCTCAACAATGTGCAAAGCATTACATGGATCTACTGTCAAAGTCATGCTGAGGTCAGGGCAAACGAAACAGACGATGTGTTGGCTGGTAAAAGCATGGTGAACGGCACCGAGATAAGAAGAGACAAGATTTAATTGATTAGAGCAGTCATGGATACCATACGAGAAGATGAGGAGGAAGTCAAATGAGACAATGTAAATATTCAGAGAATGGTAGAAATGGGAGTGGCTAGAGGCGAGGGGAGAAAGTGCTCCCTCTCCGGAAAGATCAAAAGAATACATAATCAGCAACTGACTGGGACACTGAGCTTATTCACTTTTAGATGGCTGACGGAATGTATGCTCAAGCAGAGCATATATGAAAGGCCGCCAGTACTGTGACACTTGTTCCTAATCAAGAATCATCACATATTTTAGAATTTTATTTTACTTAATAGAAACAATTTTTTGTAAACATCTTGGTGTTGCAGGTCATTTAACCTATATCACCGCTGCTTAAAATTAAGCACCCCTGAGTCCAGCTTATTTTTTGACAATGTGCATTATTTTTGGTGTTTGGAAAATGCAATAGCTTTATTATAGATGTTTAAATAATTTGTGTACATGTAAATAAAGAAGTGAATAATGTGTGATATGAAAGGTGTAAAAAAGTTGTGATGCTGAAAATGGGAGGGGGATCACATTAAAAATCTCATTAAAAAGTATTGTTAAATACTCTAACCATCGGGGATCAGCAGATTCCAGAAATCAGATATGCTTACGATGCATTTCTCTTAACAGCAAATGAAGGTAGTCTAAAGAAATTGTTGCTATCAACAAAAAACACAGTGAAACCCAAAATCTGTACTTAAATCTAAAGAAATTGTTGCTATCAACAAAAAACACAGTGAAACCCAAAATATGTACTTAAATATTAAGAAAACAAAAATTATGTGTAAGAAAACAGATAAAGTGAAAGTACAACCAAAGATAATAATTGACATTTTGAACTAGAGGATGCAACAAATTTTCTGTATTTGGGCACAAACATAAATAGCTCAGCTGACTGCACTGAAGAAATCAAGAGAAGAATTGCAATGGCGACACTGAAACTTGCGCAAATGAAAAATCTTTGACAAGGTACCAGTGAAGCCAAACTGTATGATCAACATGTGTAATTCCAGTTGCAAGGCATGAACATTAAATAAAAGAATAGCAAAGAGAATCGCTGCTTTTGAAATGAGATGCTACAGAAGAATTTTACGTATCCCATGGACAGCTAATAGGACAAATCAAGAAATGTTAGGATTAATAAATGTCGAAGAGGGCTGGCTCCTTAACAACATCCTAATAAGAAAGCTATGTTTATTTGGTTATATAAAGAGACATAACAGCATGGAAACATTAATAGCTGAAGGCAGAGTTAATTGCAACAGGAGAAGAGGGCGTCCAAGACGACGATGATGCAGTGATATATCAAATCTCTTAAACGTGTCTTTAGCTGCGGCAAATCAACTCACCCAGAATCGCGGAGTGTTCAGAGAATCTATAAGGAAGACCATATTCTGTAAAGAATATATCACATGAGAGAGATTGTTAAATAGGTAATTTTGTTATAAACTTATGTGCTATAAAGGCATTTCACTGTTGAGTTGATAATCCTAACTATAGAACAACAAAATATGTACTTGCTGAAATATTTGTGCCAGCTCAAAATATGTGAATACTGCAGCTTTGAAAATAGCAGCACAATATACTTTATATTAAATAGGTCACAGCAGGAGGAAGGAAAATAGGTCACACACAAAACAGGAGGGAGGAAAATAGGTCACACACAGCACAAGGAAGGAAAATAGGGTGAATAGAAAAGAAGGAGTGCATAATTAGCTCTAACTGACACAAAATTGTTTTATTTGACAAACCTCTGAGTAGGGCATATTTTGGTTTGAAACCTGATCCCCATGTTCAGTCTGAGCAATGAATGCTACAATTCTTGCCAATTTGGCTTCATCACAAAATGGTGCTGTCAAGGTAATTAACCCCTTGCTGATACTATCTTTGATCTGACTATAAAAGAGTTCCCTGTGGAAGAGAAATTACACCATAAGACTAGAAAGATCTGTAAATGAAAACAGTATGAAGACATACAAAAATGTTCTCTTATTTACATGTGATGTAATTGGGAATATTGTGTTAGGCCCATATTTTCCTTCACGAACAGCATACCTAGGGAAGATGTGGTCGATATAATTTTCACGACCTTTACTTTCCCAGAATATCTCATACTCATTTCCTCAGGCTGGATCAACCTAGTAATCAAATAATAATTATCGTTGGTAATAAAATATATTTCCAGTTAAATTGTACCAAATTTATAAATGTGAATTGTACCATGGATCACTCAACTATAGAACATTTGACTAGCTTTACCCTCAAACAAATGTAATTACCTAATTAACTGCATAACTTATGTTATATTTGTTTAGACCTGATAATATATATATATTTTATATTTGTGCATCATATTCAGTTTTTATAAACGAATGAAATTATTTGATCTTTGTCAGCATACTAATTATTATGTATCAAGAAGAACAGCAATTTAACCACTTCAGACAGATTCTGAGAGTTCATTAGGGATAGGCTGTCTACTATTACAATGTGTCCATCATGTTTGCATATGAATGAATCCCTGTTGAAGATGATTTCTTAAATGATCTGTATGCAAGATACAAGTGACATTGTCATTTAGTGCTCTACCATACTGGGTCTTCATTGAGCTAATTATTTCTATAGGCATCACCACTTTGCGTTCATAATGGAAAGTTGCTCCTCTGATGTGCTTATCAATAACCGTAAGGTCATCTTTAAAGAGATTAAGTTTTAATCAGATATCTCTGAGAAATTGATAACTAATCTCAGCAGAATGAAGGACAAATCATCATACTTCCAATATATCTCTTTCTCTTGCAACATATGATTCTCACAATTCTTCCAATAATCCCTGGCTATATAGGAAATAGCCTTGTTAGTATTTTAATATCTTCCAATTTAACATTTTATTTTCTGTTGCTACCTCTTTCTTAATTTTAGCCCAGGCTAATTCTATTGGGTTTAAGTGAGAATGGTAAGGTGATAGTATTAAACATCTGCAACGATGTTTCTGGATTGCCTTGTCTGTATGAAATATCTTTGTATACTGTGTCTTTTTTACAACAATTCCAAGTAATTCAGACTCCAAAAGCAGTTTGTTAAATTTAATATTTTTAGTCAGTCAAATCTTTAGTACTTGATGAATTAGAACCTTTACCTTCTAGTGCCACTGCGTTGTGATATGAAGCCTTGTTTATTATCAAACATATTACAGTCTAGCCAATGAAGGAAGTACATGATTAACAATTCAATCTTGAAATATCTTACCATTAATTTCTGTATGATAATCCCTATTATCTGTTCATTTTTAAACAAATATAAGTTCAGTATTATTTTGACGACAGTGAAAAGCTGCTTCCAGCATGTGCAGTTATTAGGTGCTGCCTTTGCTGCTTGGTCCTAGTCTCTTAGTCGTACCATCAGATGATTGCCATTTTCATTCATTACTGAGGTGTGCATTGATCTAAAGTTTCATCTAAATACATTACATCCTAACAATTTCTTCTAATTTTTCTGACCTTGCCTAAATATTTGCTCTTCACTGCAACTATATGAGGCTAAAAATTTCACAAATAAAATTTCTACAACCAATAAATTTTCTAAAAGTGAATCCCAAATAGTTCATAGCATAGATGTGAAATTATTCTTTCATGATCAACTTTTCAATTTCATTTAAAATCACTGTCTCATTATTTTAGACATATTGCAAATTTCTCTTCAGATCAATTATGTGTCAAAATTATCCACCACTCTTTGCCTAATTTCCATATGTAAACGACTTTCTAAATTTCAGATTTAGCTATTGAACAATGATCATTTATTTATCCCTAAGGCATGAACAGTCCTTTTCTGGGTTTGAAATAGAATTATATAGTTTTCTTTGACTAGCTTCATTGCAGAAATACTTTTAAAATGTTATTTGTGAACTACTCTAACGTCAGAAACTTTACATGCAGACTCATATTTCATACTAAACTACAAAATACTTGTTGTAGAAACACTGCTGACGGACAATATGAGTGTGACACTTGATACAACCTTAAATACCATAAGTCTTTTTTTCATGAGTACAAAATAATGCAATTTGACACTAAAATCAAGCTAATTATAAACCAATTGTGTAAATGAGGTCTTACAATTGACTTTAAACACATTAAAAATGTGTGTGTGATGCATGTAGACTTTATATACATATAAGCTACAAACAATTTAAAATTGAAACCAATGACTGCATTTAATGAAAAATGTAAACTAATAGGGTCTATGCTATTTCAAATTCACACACAAAATTCAGTTATATGCTGTATAAATTGGCTGAGATACATCATTTTTAAGTTGGGCAAAGCTAGTGAAACAAGCTACAGAAAGATAGTGCATTAACCACTGTCCCTATGAAGACTTAAAGGTTAAGTATTAATTAGCAACTTTTTAAACCATACTACAGAACAGAAGAATACTAGAAGAGATTCACTTGTCTGACTAGTAGATGAAAGCAAATGCCAAATTGAAACAGTGCCATATCAAATAAAATAAAGATGCTAATAAAGCACAGCTTCTGTGGGAAAATGGTTTCAGAGAACATCCAGAAAATGCAATATTACTCACTGCCAAGATGACATCATGTTACAATCTTCCAACTTAGAAATTGGCAACTCTAGATTCAACTAGCACATGGTACAAAATTAAGGGATAAATGCTCCAGAGTAGGGTAACAACCCTAAACAAGGAAGTAAGTGGCTAGAGTAACATAGGGTAAATATCAAGATGAACAAACATAAATAGACATGTTACCAAAATAAGACATAAAACAACCTGACAACGAGATACAGAGACAGATGACGTTTCGACTAAAAAGCCTTCATCAGGACAAACAAAAGACCACAATAAAACAAATCTTACATGGAGACAAATAGCTCTGTGCAATATTAGTGACTCAATGAATATGCTGAACTAGCACATGTATAAACAATATTAGTGACTCAATGAATATGCTCAGCAACATTGAAGCTGGAGTCGTCTGCCATCAATGGGTGGAGTTGTTGACACAATCTTTGACCAGATGTTGAGGAGCATGACCGCAGTGTCAAAAGGTACATTATTGCATCTGATGATGTTAATGAGCAAAGAGAACGTGTCTACTCAGATTTTCAAAAGTGTGAATCATGGTTGCTCTCAGACTGAAGGAGACTAATGTAAAAATCGAATGACCCATAAAGAAAAGCATAAAAGAAATACGAAGAGACTGCCAAATCAACATCAAACTGGAACTATGAGCTGTTACCCTCTGATGGATTTATTGTGATGAGGATCGGAATACCTATGGACTTGTCTGGCCAGTGTTGATAAGCTCCACCCATAGTTCTTAGAATATTAGGAAGCCATCTGATAGACATGCACATTTGGTTACAACAAGTAGATTAGTAGAACATGTGCTCCAAGAATGTCACCCTCATGACAGAAGTAGAACAGAATATGATCCTCTCTGATGTTACTGAAAGAAAAACTGTGTCACATTGCCACATAACTAAACATATAAACTGTGTCACATTGCCACATAACTAAACATAAAAACTGTGTCACATTGCCACATAACTAAACATATAAACTGTGTCACATTGCCACATAACTAAACATAAAAACTGTGTCACATTGCCACATAACTAAACATAAAAACTGTGTCACATTGCCACATAACTAAACATATATATTTTAAAAACAAATTATCCCATTTAAAAAATGTATTGTGCCTAACCATAGGTCATTAATCAGTTACCAACCAACAAACTAAAATTTATTATATATAACCAAGATGACAAATAACTCACTTTGTTGGTTCCTGTTGAACAAGGTGAGGCTGCACAAAAAACTTGACCCTTAATTGTAGATTATAACACCCACTAATGATTCGTATCTCATGATCACACATACGGTTCCGCAAATTCACCCACAGTTCCTCCCCTTTTGTTCCCTTGTACTGAAGCCCAAAGTAGTCCGCCTCCAAAATACCAAGCTTCTCCAAAACCTGAATGTAAATGATAATAACGGGAATGTGAAGCAATAACTATGTAGTACATTTCTGTTCAAATATTATTGAAAATGTTGTTACTATTTATACATTCAGCTTTATTAACAATGTCCCATCGAGACCAACTGTTTGTTACTATTTATACATTCAGCTTTAATGACAATGTCCCATCGAGGCCAACTCCTTGAAGTGGAGATGGGTCTTAGTACAACCAACAGAGGCTGAAAACTAAGATTGGTCGGGCCAACCGAATATCAAGCAGGACCACAGTCCTGCCCAAGTAAGCATAAGTGCTAAGTCAAAGATACCAGACTGAGAGGCGCACCAGTAACAATGGTATCATGCAACCCAAATAGCTGACGTTAAGGGAGCATTGAGGAGCTTTCAAATACAGAATTTATTAAGAAATGCCAGTGTTGCTGTGTAGACATGTCAAACTACGAACAGGAAGATTGACAATGCAAATTAGCACAAATTTGGAATTATTTGATTCAAACTAACCTCTCTGCTAAAAAAATACTGGTAAATCCGGAAAGTGTATAAGGTGAATCACATATATCCATAAAGCATCAGTCGTAGTGGTAATGCATTGGATGCATCAACATAAGTTCTCCAGCGACTTGTCTTCAGCATTGTAGATGAGTGAGGACAAATCTTGACCTGTCCGGTCTGGAGGGAGCAATAGAAGGCAGAGCAGAACGTAATTGGACAAGAGATATTCAGGAATGCATGCATATGTCACTAGAGGAAGAGGGAAATTTGCCAGAGACCACAGGATTTCAGGAGATTCATAAGGAAGACTATGTTCTGGAAAGAATACATCACATGACACACAGTCTAATGTGACATTTAGTTGTCTAGATGTGCAGACAATACCTCAAAGATTTTTATGCAAACGAATATGGTGAACACAACTAGTGGTGATCATGGATGATAAGAGATGTGGGACAGTGAACACTGCACCTTTGTCTTCTTGCAGACTTCTAGGTAGCAGAAAATGCTGGATGTGCCATCAGATCTGATAGAAGAGGAACTAGTTGGTCCAGAAGTTAAATACTATGCTCCTGCCATGATGATATAATCCTGAGATATTGTAGCACAGGAATTCCTCCCTTCAGGAACTAAACTCAAATCTTCAGTTTTCCTATTAGGAAGTTGAAGGAAGTATGTGAGTGGCACATACAACACTTTTTCAATTCTTTTAATTGGTTATTTCCCTAATTAGGGACTGTCTATAAATTACATCAACAGTGTGTCCGACAATGTTTCACCCCCATCCCTTGTCAACAAAATGTCAAGAATCCCTGTTTAATTACGTCAAAAAAGAAGACTCCAAAGTTACCAAAATGTTTGTATATATCAGTTATTTAGTTTGTTCCTTTTGTGTCGGAGGCAGTACATAGGGCAGAGGTTTTGATTCTCCATGTGTTGCAGTCTGTTTTGCCTGCAGCTTTAGTTCATGTATGGTCTTGCAGCCTATTATTTCCACTGCTTTAAGTATGTTGTTTTTTAGGGTTGTTTTAGGCCTTCCTCATTTTCTTTTACCCTCAGGTGCCCACATAAGGGCTTGTAAGTTTATTGTTTTCATCTAGTCTTAAAACATGACCCAGGTATTTTCATCTGCATTTTCTTATGTCTTATAAGAAAAACGGCATATATATATATATATATTATTCCACAAAATACTCATCACACACAAGAACAATCTCCAGAAAACTCATCTATCCCTGACTCTGAAAGGCAACAAAGGGTTTAGCAAATTGATAGATATAGAGACGTAATAGATTCCACAGGAAAAATAAATCAAATTATTCAAAGAAAAGCTGGAGGATAAGGGAAGATTCATATAATAAAGCCAGTGACTGGTACCATGTTAGTATAACAATGGCCTTCAGAACCAACTAGCAGTCTTTCTTTGTTGCAATAAGAACTAGGACCTCATTAACAAGATATGTAGGTCAAATGCACTCTGAATTATATTGCAGTTAGGCACCACGTTCAGTGTGTATGATTTATGAGTGATATTTTGTAGAGTTCAAGCAGGAAATTTAGGTTAGTAGTTTAGCTACAGCCTACATTCATCAGCTGCGTAGCAGTCAGTAGTATAATATGTTCGAGTTCAGTTAAGTTTTAGGACACTCCTGATTTCCTAGACATTAGATGACAATATTTATTCATATAAGCACAAACAAGTTAGAGGTATAGTCAGAAATGCCTAACATGGAGTTCACGGTCAAGAAGCACTGATATTTTTTTTAGAATTTGGACTTTGTACTTTAGGAAGCCATTTTGTATTGATCCAGCTGATTGTGACGTCATTGAGGAGGCAATGTTTAGCCTAGCATGGCAGGCTAGGTATTGTGGTAAGCAAAACACCCCAACTGTCTAGTCGTCATTAATAAATTGCAATGCTACAATGCAATATTGAATTAATCGGCATGGTTACATAGTCATTCAAAACCCATTATAAATATAAGAACACTGAGTTGACTACTGATGTTACTGACTGGTCGAGAAGTCGAAGTGGGGCATTCGCTCACTTCACGACAAACAAATACGAAAACTGAAAATAAGCAATCAACCTTTACACGTTGACTTAGAAGTATACGAACGAGATTCAAAGTAAAAACTATTAAATAAAATTAATAGTATTTAATAAGTCACTTAGGCCCTGTGCATTGTAACACAATTTAATAATAGGTTCAAAATACTAAAAGTTTTTTTGACTAGAGGGACAATTACGAATCTTACCTTATCAAGAACAACTTGTCCAGTCTGCTTAGGGTTTATCTCCACATCTATGTGTTCATTATTCAGCTGTGATACAAGACAACGCATTTTGCATCGCTGATTAATGTCTTGAAATATCTAACGCATAAGAAAACAGAAGCAGTGATTATAATTAGTCCAGTAAATGCCTAGATTATTTCCAACACAAAGGCTCAACTTGTTTCTGACCTAGTCTTCCTGCGCGCTGTTGTCAGATTTTGGAGCTCATGCGCAGTTAGTGTGGTACTCTAGCCAATGAAAAGAGAGCTGACCTGGTTCATAGACCAATCGTCTTCAAAGTAGGCGTGGCTTTGAAGACCAGTTCTCAAACATCAACAAAGCCGCATGCTACACACAATCAAAAATAATTACGCTGCTTACCTCAGCAAAGAACGTCGAGTGTTGATGTAGCTAGCTGTGTGTGCGTATAATGTATTTTATTCTCATCATGTATTTTCCGAGTGCCCATTTTGCGGTTTTATCTAATTTGTTTGCATTTAACATATGTATATCATTACTAAATTAATATTAAGAAAGATAGCAACGACCGCACCCTGGCTTTCTATTTCATGAATATTGTGTTTCCATGACCGCATTCATAATCACAATTATCATTTCCCCTTTTCTTCTTTCACTTTCAGGTGTCATGTTACTGTATTGCTGCCAAAGAACGGAGTTATATATAGTTACACGATACAGATAGTGCTTGCACAACTTGTAAACAAACAAACGAGGTTAACGACCATACCTCCTGCTGATCTGAGCACTATTCGATGTAGGACAGGTGTTCCCCTGTCATTAAAATAGTACCAAAAGTTGTGGTATATCCCATAGAAGATGTCTCAACATATGTACTTTCTCTTTGTTCTTTTAGTCACAATTCGCGCATCAAACGAGGAAGGGCTAGGATGGAAGAAGATACCATACAGAGTTAGTGAGCTGTAAGAGGTAGAGAAAAAAGGCTTTGAATAAATTGAAGTAAATAAAGAGGGAGAAATATTGAGGGGTATATTCGACAAAGCCTGTCATATGCCTTATATGTTCCATGCTCATCAGACATCAGATTGCAAGACAAGATTCCAGATACCACTGTCCTTGATAGAGCTGGTATCCCAAGCATTGACACGATCCTGATGCAGACACAGATTCGTTGGGCAGGTCATTTGGTGCGTATGCCAGACCATCGTCTGCCAAAGATACTTCTCTATGGTGAGCTAGAGAAGGGTATACGATCTCAAGGTGGCCAAAGGAAGCGCTACAAGGACTCGTTAAAGGACTCACTGAAAGCCTTTGAAATAGACCACGATACATGGGAAGAACTTGCACAAAATAGATCTACATGGCGTTCTAAAATAAAAAAGAGCGCATCATCTTGTGAAAAGAAGAGAAATGCAGCAGCTCAACAGCGGAGAGCAGCTATAAAGTCACGGATAGACCAAGATCCGTCTACCGTCGTTATTCCATGTCCAAACTGTCCAAGGACATTTACAGCTCGAATAGGGCTCATTGGCCATCTACGAACTCATAATCAAGGACATAACTAAAATTGAATTTTCAAAAGTGGATGTAACAAATGGTCATCATCACTTGTGATGGACGAACAACATAACATGTTCCATGCTGATAGTGTGATATAAAGAAGTAAATAAAGGGTGAAATATAGAAAAAAATATTGAGGGGTGATATTCGACTGAAGTATGTCATATATGTTCCATGCTGATCCTGTGATATAAATGGGGCATGACAGATCTCAAACCAATGGCGGCTACACATCTAGAATAACGACTACGTTTCCTACTCTTAAAACCAGTTGGTACTATGTCGTACTGTCAGTGGGTGACTATGCCTTGGGGCTTCTAATGCTGTCGAACGAGCATGCAAATTAAAGTAGTTACAGCGGAACTAAAATGATTTCCGGCACCAAAATATTGCGATATGTAATAGCCACAATTTCTCAATCCATGCTTGAAATATTGAAAATGTTGAAATATTAAAAAATTACTCGGACATGCGTGGATGGAGTGCATTGCATATTCTGATCAGCGGAGAATGGACCTATCTCTACGACATGCAGGAGTCAGCGGCAATGAAAGAGTCGACACATTAGCGCCAAAAGCACCAATACTAGGAGAACTAGTTATGGACAAGAATGGCATATTATATCTTTACATTAACATTTTCTATATGCGGACACTAGACTGGAAGGATATATAATAATGCGACACAAAGAATTTGGCATTATTTTCGGGGCGAACAGAACGGAGCAAGTGAGGATGTGTATAAGGATTGTCTGTAACTAGCGAACAAACTGCATCAATAAGGTGTGAAAACAGCTACTCAGCGTACATAGAAATAAGAAGAGGGGTAAAACAAGGATGCATTTTATCACCAAGCCTATTTAATATCTACACAGAGAATATCTTAAAAAATATAGAAGAAATACCAGGACTCAAGATCAATGGGAACATAATAAACAACATTAGATATGCAGATGACACTGTTCTTTTAGCAGAAAGTGAACATGAACTACAAAGACTAATAGATCAAGTCAATAAATCAAGTAATGAATATGGACTGGATATAAACATTCAAAAAACAAAAACCATGATAATCAGCAAAAACACAGAAGAACAGGAGGTAAACATAAACATACAGGGAGAGAAACTACAACAAGTAAAACAGTATCAATATCTTGGACACATAGTCACAAATGATGGCAGATGTGAAACAGAAGTTAAAAAGAGAATAGGAATGGCTAAAAGTACCTTCAATGACATGAGGAAATTATTAATATCTAAACAAATTACAAACAAGTTAAAAATGAGAATTATAAAATGCTACATCTATTCCATATTAATGTATGGCTCAGAAACATGGACACTAAATAAACAATTAGAAGACAAAATTGATGCCTTTGAGATGTGGGTATATAGAAGAATAGGGAGAACATCATGGAAAGAGAAGAAAACAAATAAAGAGGTGCTAAAAACACTTAATATGAAGAAAGAACTACTAAGAGAAATAAAGATCAGGCAAATAAAATACTTTGGACACATTAAAAGACATGACACCCTATTGAAGACCTTACTTGAGGGTAAAGTCAAAGGGAAGCGAGCAAGAGGTAGGCAGAGATACAAGTGGGAGAGTAACATTACACGATGGACAGGTTACAGTCTAGCAGAGTGCACCACCAAGACAAGAGACAGGAGATGTTGGAGATACGTTGCAGCCAACCTTCGTTGTGGAGACGGCACTTGATGATGATGATGAGCGAGCTACATGAATCATCAGCATGCATACTCTGTTACAGAGAGTATGAAACCAATTTATTAAATGAGGCTTTAAAGCCGCTGGCAGGACTCTTTCAACCTAAGACATAAGACTAATGTGTTTGTGTATGATAGAATTAATGCATTAGCTGGCCAACAAGAAATACTGTTAGCATCGTTAAACTTCGGTAAACTCCGGTGGTACGGGCATGTGATGAGACATTCCTGAATGACAAGAGATGTTCTTCAAGATACAGTTGGTGGTGGCAGAAGACGAGGTAGCAAGAAGCAGACAAGGCTAGGCAATATCGAGAACAGGGCATGGTGTGAAGTTTACAAACTCATCAGGATGGTAAGGATAGAGAAGCGTGATTTTCTGCACCAACTGTCTCAATTGGACACTCCTACGACCTTGGCGGGATATGGCTTTATTATTATTATTATACTTCTCGTCATGTGGTGGGAAAAAATCAAGTGCCTACGGGTTTGCCCAGATTGTGTCAACGTCGATTTAGAAAACTCAACTAAATTTAGTTCTGACCTTTCTTCAGCATGTTTAAATATACTTCCTGCATAGGTTTTGGAAAGACATTACTCATCCTGACATTGTATTGCTGCTTTTTTTTATGTCAATTCATGGTATCAGTTATTTGTCTGCTTTATTGTTGAACGTAAATCCCATGACAGCACCCTTTCGTTGAGGAAGCACGATGAAAGTTCAATGTGGTCATATTGACAAATGATAGTTCAATGTGGTCATATTGACAAATGATAGTTCAATGTGGTTATAATGACAAATGATAGTTCAATGTGGTCATATTGACAAATGATAGTTCAATGTGGTCATATTGACAAATGATAGTTCAATGTGGTCATATTGATAAATGATAGTTCAATGTGGTCATATTGACAAATGATAGTTCAATGTGGTTATAATGACAAATGATAGTTCAATGTGGTTATAATGACAAATGATAGTTCAATGTGGTCATATTGACAAATGATAGTTCAATGTGGTTATAATGACAAATGATAGTTCAATGTGGTCATATTGACAAATGATAGTTCAATGTGGTTATAATGACAAATGATAGTTCAATGTGGTCATATTGACAAATGATAGTTCAATGTGGTCATATTGACAAATGATAGTTCAATGTGGTTATAGTGGCAAATGAAAAATGATAACTCTTCATGTACTAAGCCGCAGCAACTGTAGGTGGGGTGGCCAATTCCCTTCCTTGCTGTGTTTGCCTCTCCCAACTCATGCGTCATATACCCATTTATAGCTGGGTCGACTAGAAGAGCGGTCGTGCCAAGCGAGAAATTTCAACTCGGTTATTTTGTTTGCCGGTTGTGTTTTTGAACCTGTTACGCTGCAAAACCGATGATTGTTAGAAAGCTCACTATCATTTCAACTACAGAGAACCTCATTGTTGCAAGATGGTAGAGGTAATTAGGGGCAGGCCATGAATTACGTCAAAAATTAGGGGGATGGGGTCTAAAAAGTTTTGATAAAATTGACCGAAAAAAAAATTGTGGTTTTTTTGTGTGCATAAATGAAATTATTTGAATTTGAAGCATGTTTCTAAAAAAAATCCGAACACATTATTTATTTTTTTACGTGCTTTTTCTGCAAAAATTATTTTGTTTGGTGAGAGTGGTGGGGTCAAATTGTTTTTGAAATAACTTAACTAAGCAGGGGATTGCTGAATTTTTTACAGTGTTGGCAAAAATGGGAAGGGGGGGGGGATAAAAATTTGCAAAATATAACTGACGTAATCTTTAGAAGTCCCTTATAAGTTTGATCTCTTTTATTTTTCATGCGAATCTTCTTTTAAATATACGACGACGTAATTCATACAAGCTTGTATGTATAACTTTAGTAAAGAGATTGGGGGATAACTTCTTCTATTGCCAAGGAGGGATGGGGTTTCATAATGACCTTCTATAACCATACTTAGAAAGATATGAGTAAGCCACCACGTCGACAGCGGCCTATTGTGGATGATGAAACTGATCTGAAAAGAGTAACTGTCATTTTGTAACTGGATATTTGGGCGTTGGTGGAAATAAGCGAGTTTATAGAATTTCTAATGTGGTCATAGTGACAAATGATAGTTTAATGTGATCATAGTAACAAATGATAGTTCAATGGGAAGTGCTAATATTTTGAATGCGACTATGGAGTTGGGTCAGTTTAAAATACAGTGGGTTTTTTTTCTGAAAATAAACTCAAGTAAGCTTATCTAAAAAAAACCACGAAAATTCATGGGAACTTTTGCTAGTCCAATGATGCACGGCAATGAATTCCTCATCCAAAATATCCTTCGTCGATTCCCGTGGTATGCATGACGCTATTCTTTGCTTCCGTTTTCGGACCCTAGCAAAACATAGATGACATATGAGTCTTATTGTGAACAAAGACTACCAAGTAATTGGCAAAATCCAAGTCATTTAGCTATTTCTATAGTTCCAAGTCACAATTTACTTGTTCTTTCGCTCCTTGTTTATGTAACATTTTTACAGTTAACAGGTTGTCAACCTATCTCCACAGTCTCTGAAGTCTCCTCTTACGATTTGCATGTAGGATGATAGTGGCCCTTCTGAGATGACTCGCATTTTGTATTTAGTATGATATTTGTCATGTATAGAGCGGTTTGCTATTGTTGTTTGAGAACCCCAGAAATTACCAGCGATTAGCTCTTATTTCCTTTGTGCAGTGTGTTCCTTTGTGACCTTTCTTTCATACCGAGGAGGCTTCAAATAGAGCGGTTAAAGGTTGTTGTAAGTTCCTCACAAAACAGTGGCCTATTTTTTTAAGTTCCCCAGAACGAAGTCTGGGCTTAGCGGACCACACGGATTATGGTACAGGGTTGCCATATGACTGGAGCTAGCTTGTGGCCAAATTAGTGTTTAAGAAATTATCAAAAGACTGCAACATTTCTAAATAGTATATAAATTGCAAAACCATGCTGAATATTGAGAATGCTACTTTCTATAAACTTGTATTTCGTCTCTCAAATTATCAATATTCACTGATTTCATAATAGCACGTATTATTGCTAAATTAATTTTATTTCTTCTGTTATTTTTAGAGTTCGCTATTTGTAGGAATGAAGGTAATTATGGTACTTAATTGTTTTGTGCATAGTAAAATTATACATCTTACTTTTTACTATTAAGTAACGAAATTTTCAGTTTAATTATTGTGCCAACTGATATCAGTATATGTTTTCTACCATCATCATCATGTGACATTCTTTCCAAAACGAGGTCTTCTTCATGGATTGTCTGACCACTCCACGATTATGTGCCATTTGACCTGCCGCAACGAGAGACATGTTTAAACAATCTGATATATCACTGCACATCGTTGTTTTGGGCACCCTCTTCCCCTGTTGCCGTTAACTCTGCCTTAAGATATTAAACTTTCCATGCTATTATATCACTTTATATGACCAAAAAAATCAGCTTTCTTGTTGACGCGTACCGATCTTGATTTGTCTTTTTAGTTGTCCATGATATGCGTAAAATTCTTCTGAAGCATCACATTTTCTACCATAAAAATGTATTTGCTGTTATTTTCTGTATTCGGCCTCACTTTTATAATAAAAGCTTCCACTAGACATCATGCAAAAAGTATTATAAAATACCTGTTTGTTACATACTTATAATAAAAGCTTCCACTAGACATCATGCAAAAAGTGTTATAAAATACCTGTTTGTAACATACCCTCTTCATGCTACATTTATATATGCGTATAATAGACAGTGTTTATACATCACTTAATATCCATAAAAGAACATACTCACAATTTGTAGCCAAATTTATATACAAAAATATTGGAAAGTAGATGTTTTCAAACATGGTCAAAAGCCCAAAAATTAATTTCATGACCAGTAGTATCTTAAAATGTTTACCTATGAGAAATTTAGCCGTAAAATGCCCAATGTGGCAACAATTCGATGATAATGAATAGTGCAGTATATATACAATTTGCGTTTGCTGAAACTTCCGTCTTTCGAACGTATGATGTAACAACAATTTGAACAAATGTAAACTCTACTCGAGCAGATGCGACATTCAAACTGATGAAATTGTCTTAAAGAGTTGCATGTACATATCAGGGTCTCACGATCACTCCGATGAAGGAAAAGTGAAGAGACAACACCGTACATACGAGGGAGGAAGGGGGTTGTGGGGTCAATGCGCCCCATCCCCAGCTGATAAATAGATCTAAAGAAAAACATAACATTTTACTTTTGGATCACCGCATACGAAAGATCTGAAGGCGTGACCAGTGACCTATTAAATCAACAAACTTTAACAGTAATACTTTGTCAGGTGGTATGTATATAAGTAGTAGGGGAGAGTCATTAGCATATTTGACCGCTCCGGCTCAGGTCAGCGGGACAATGAGTGGCGCGACCTTAGACAGTGCAGACTCGGCCTATATCTATTTTGGACGGTCCGACTCCTGGGACTGAATATCAGGGGGTCTGGATATCGAAGAAATTTTTGACACCCTACACACCTTGTCAAGAATTTAGGGATGTCCTGCTTAATTATTTCAAACATTTTAAACTCCTTTACTAAATAATTTCAGCAGAAAACTACGAAAAATATGAATGTTTTGTTTCTTATATTTAGACAAATGTTTTTAATTCAAACAATTTAATTGGTGTATAAAAAGCAGTATTGTTGACTTCAACGTTTGTCAACCTCTACCCCTTGTCAACAACAGTCAAACTTCTCAATCATCACTCCCATTAGTTGTTTTTGTAACTTATGTACAGCCCCTAAGAGAGTTGTTGACTGCATATCATGGACAGCCTTTAAAATAATAGTTGGTAGCATATCATGTACAACCCACAAGAGAGTTGTTGGTAGCATATTGTGGCCAGTACATAAGAGGGTTGTTGGTAGCATATTGTGGCCAGTACATAAGAGGGTTGTTGGTAGTATATTGTGGCCAGTACATAAGAGGGTTGTTGGTAGTATATTGTGGCCAGTACATAAGAGGGTTGTTGGTAGCATATTGTGGCCAGTACATAAGAGGGTTGTTGGTAGTATATTGTGGCCAGTACATAAGAGGGTTGTTGGTAGCATATTGTGGCCAGTACATAAGAGAGTTGTTGACAGCATATTGTGTGCAACCCATAAGGGACTTGTTAGTAGTATATCAAGTTAAGGATATAATGATAAATCCATCATGTTCGCGACTACAGTAATTTTGTAGACAATAAAATGCTTTCAGTAGGTTGCCATTACTTTCTTAATGGTTCGGATGTAGAATTGCCTTCTACGGTGTTTGAATCCAGTACCTTCGCTATCCAAGTAGTGCTATGAACATATCCACCATAGAACCAGAAATATAAGTGAGTACTACTATATAAAACATGGTTAAAGGCTGGAAACTGAAAATCAAAGATCCTCAACCGCTGATGAGAAACTTTGTTTTCTATAGAAACACGTCCTTTCCCTAGTAAAACCGCCCCTAAGCCATGGAAGGAGGTTGAATAACCCAGCAATGTTTGTTATAGGATAGATGATTGTTAAGATGTGTTGATGTGTAAAGAAGAATATGTTGACATATCGACTTGTTTGACAATAGTAAAACAGGTGCTCGCAAAATAGACCCGACAGCCAAATCCAAACTGGTAAGCTATTATTCCCACCCCTCATGCTGAACTAAAGATATTATATGCACCGACCCAATAAACATTACTTGGAACTCAAATAAACGAAAATTGAAGTTAGTTGGCAGGCCTGCAGATAGGCGGATATTGGGGTGCTTAACCCCCTCACCTTAGCACATCTGACCATGACTTTTGGTACTAGTAACTTAGCAAAACGTTGGATAAAAACTCCTCCCTTAGCGATATTTCACGAAAAGGTCTTCACATTTCTCGTCAAATAGTCACATGTACATACGAGCGAGCTTTTCTTTCATATAAAGTCCCCTCATTAAAACAATCATATCTACGGCCCTTCTTGTTGGTGCCATACCAACCGAAAAGAGAACACTCCGTCCGATCCAGGAACACTAATAGGTTTACAACCTCTGAGGTTAATGCACTACACAATACATTTAATTTTTTAAAATAAATGTCCACAAGCATCACACTTTTCCGGTATCTACTGCCATTATATATATATATATATATATATATATATATATGTCTAGGCCTATATAAATATATACATTAAGCGCTTGGATAAATAGTGGGACTGAGGGGTTACTCCCGTAGGAAAATACAATATTATAGTTAACACCACAAACCTGATAAGTAGTGGGAATTAACGGGTTAAAACTTTGGAAAAATACATTATATATATATATATATATATATATATATATATATATATATATATATATATATATATATTATATATATATATATATATATATATATATATATATATATATATATATATATATATATATATATATATATATTATATATATATATATATATATATATAGGCCTATATATATATATATAGGCCTATATATATATATATAGTACTTCTAACCAATAGTTAATCTCCGTCTCCACTTTCCCGCGATTCCTGATTACACAACTAACTGAAATATAGAGACCTAGTGATTTTCCCAAACATGGATTAAATACCCTACCCTCAAACAAAGTTGCATAGACC